>JAVIAB010000047.1:99285442-99337942 GCA_032433765.1 Megaustenia siamemsis | reverse complement strand
ATAGTACACACACCTGTCTTACACCTGATCTAACTTCGAAGTGGTCTGTAGCCTGCTGCTGTTCTGACTGTGCAGCTGCTGTTGATGTAGAGACTTTTAATAAGGTTGGCCAGATGTTGGCTTACTCCGTATGTTGTTAGTATCTCCCACAGTTGTTCTCTGTTTACTTGGTCGAATGCTTTAGCTGATCAATGAAAGCTGTGTACACATTTTGATTGTGTTCTGTCATCATCTCTGTAAGGTGTTTGGGGTGAATAGAGCGTAAAGTGCATTATCTATTTTTTCAGAATCCCATTTGAGAAACATTTAACTGTTGTACTGTTATTGGCCAGAGCTTTTTTCCACAATTTTGGCGTATAACATTCCTATATGGCTGATAAGGGAGATACCTCAATATTAATTGCAGTTTTTCTTGCTACCTTTCTTTTTCCATATTGGTATGATTATTGCCTGTTGCCAGTCTTCTGGGGTTTTCTGTCATTACGATGCTACATTGAATATTCTGTTTAGGCATGTAACTCTTGTTCCTCCTGCTGTTGCTGTTATTTCTATTGGTATGTTGTCTATCCTTGGTGCTTTATTTCTTGGTGCATATTTGATTACTTCTTTCATTTCCTCTTTATGATGTTAGGTTCTGTGTTTGTGCATTCTTGTGAGGTTTTTGTTGTGTTTTACAATGTTTAATAGGTCTTAAAAATATTCTGTCCATCTCTGTTGTATATGTTGGTTATTTGATATTGGTTGTCCATCTTTGTCATTTATGAGTTCAATGGGATTGTGGTTTTCTTTTGTTGGTTTTTAGAAATCTCTTATTGCTGTCTTGAAGTCCATGCTCTACTTTTGTCCAAATTCTGTCCAGGTGTTTTGCTTACCTTATATGATCAAAATTTTAACTTTTTTCCGGACTAAGGCATATTATCTATATTCTTCTTCTCTCTCCTATCTTTAAACAGTTTCTTCTTTTCTTTAATTGCTTCTCTGATTGTTTTAGTTACATCATGGGATGCTTTTTTTCCCCTTCGTTTGTCCTTACTTTTGTTCCACACACTGTTATTGCAATGTTAGTTATTGTCTTCTTAAATTGTTTCTACTCTTCTTCTACTGTTCATACTTCATTAGGGAGTTTCTTGAATTCCTCTGTTAGTTTTTCTTCTAGGGTTTCCTTGGTTCTTGATCTTTTAATTGTTTTATTTTTATTGTTTTTTCTTGTTGCTTCTTTTGTTTGTTTGTGTATCTTCTCTTTGTTTTTGGCTGTCTGAGTGTAATCATAACCATTTTATAGTCCATATCGTCTGTGATATTAGTGATAGCTCTACTGTCGGTTACTCTTTTCTTGTTCTGTTTTCTTGTTAGTATAGAATCTATCTGGCTTCTGCATGTTGTGTCATTCCACTAGTACCAGGTGTATACTTGCGACTCTCTGTGTTTGAAGAATGTTTAGGTGATAAACAAATCATTTTGATGGCATATCTCCAGCAGTGTGCTTCCATTTTTATTCTTCCAAGTGTCTTATCACCAAAGGGTCCCAGGATATCTCTGTTCTCACTGTTGAGTTTCCCAAGCCTTCCATCAAAACCTCCCATCATTAACTTGTTGTTGCTTTCATCAGTCTTGTTGACAATTTCATTTAGTGTCTCAAAGAATTCTTCACTGTCTTTCTCATTGTTACATGGTGCGTGGATCTGTATGTAAGTTGTTTTTTTTGGTCTCTTTCTAGTAGTCTGGTTGTGATTATTCTTTCTTTATTCTGAGCAGTATTTTATTTCTAGAATATTCTTTGTGTGTTCTGGGTCAGTGATAACGCCCACTCCATGTTTTGCTCTTTCTTTGATGTCAACTTCTAAGAATATTATTGTGTAGTTCATGTGTGTTTTCTTTAGAGATGACACTCCAAATATAAGTTTGTTGTGTTCATTTTGGGACTAGTTGCTCCAATGTTAGTAGAGTCAGCCATGAGAGCTGGACAAAATAGTAGAATCAGCCATGAGTGAAACTGCTGGATAAAATAGTACAATCAACTATTAGAGAAACTGCTGGACAAAATAGTAGAATCAGCCATGAGTGAAACTACTGGACAAAATAGTATAATCAGCCATGAGTGAAACTGCTGGACAAAATAGTATAATCAGCCATGAGTGAAACTACTGGACAAAATAGTATAATCAACTATTAGAGAAACTGCTGGATAAAATAGTAGAATCAGCCATGAGTGAAACTACTGGACAAATAGTATAATCAACTATTAGAGAAACTGCTGGATAAAATAGTAGAATCAACTATTAGAGAAACTGCTGGACAAAATAGTAGAATCAACTATTAGAGAAACTGCTGGACAAAATAGTAGAATCAGCCATGAGTGAAACTGTTGGACAAAATAGTAGAATCAGCCATGAGTGAAACTGTTGGACAAAATAGTAGAATAAGCCATGAGTGAAACTGTTGGACAAAATAGTAGAATCAACTATTAGAGAAACTGCTGAACAAAATAGTAGAATCAGCCATGAGTGAAACTGTTGGACAAAATAGTAGAATCAACTATTAGAGAAACTGCTGGATAAAATAGTAGAATCAGCCATGAGTGAAACTGTTGGACAAAATAGTAGAATCAACTATTAGAGAAACTGCTGGATAAAATAGTAGAATCAGCCATGAGTGAAACTGCTGGACAAAATAGTAGAATCAGCCATGAGTGAAACTGCTGGACAAAATAGTAGAATCAACTATTAGAGAAACTGCTGGATAAAATAGTAGAATCAGCCATGAGTGAAACTGTTGGACAAAATAGTAGAATCAACTATTAGAGAAACTGCTGAACAAAATAGTAGAATCAACTATTAGAGAAACTGCTGGATAAAACAGTAGAATCAGCCATGAGTGAAAATGCTGGACAAAATAGTAGAATCAGCCATGAGTGAAACTGCTGGACAAAATAGTAGAATCAGCCATGAGTGAAACTGCTGGACAAAATAGTATAATCAGCCATGAGTGAAACTGCTGGACAAAATAGTAGAATCAACTATTAGAGAAACTGCTGGATAAAATAGTAGAATCAACCATGAGTGAAACTGCTGGACAAAATAGCAAAATTCCAAAGATGTACACAACCATATCTGTGTGTCGCTGGTGCTCCATGGATCAACTAATAAATGTAGGTCAGTAATGAAACCAACAACCTTTGAATAGTGAGGCCAGCACACTGCAACTGTGGACACATGAAGAGTGGATTGTAGAGCTTCGACATGGCACATCTCTCAAGGGAGCATGGTCCAGTGCTCACTCCCTGGATGCTTGAACTTTCCTAACAAATGGCCAGGTACCCACTTTTTTTTTCCAGGTGGGTTGACTAGCGGGGACAAGTGAGCTTCAAGACCGGTGTTGGGCATGAAAAGCGAGCCCTCTATGGCTACGCTAATCAGTCCTGAACACAAATGTAAATATAACAGTAGGTGCATTGATCTCGTTTTATCTGGCCAGGCACAGCAAGCAATGATAGCACCCTCACTTGTCCTAAAGGATCTGGCAGCTGTAAGGTGGTTGATGACACAGCATTGGGCTTTGGAGAGCCCACCAAAGGATTGGAGACAACCGAGCGTGGTGTCCGACTTGTGTACACGTCAACGGCAGCGAAGCCAGCTACTTGTCTGGATGTCCCGTCTACCACCATCACTTTTTTATGTCCTCAAAGGGGAGGGGTAAGGAATCTAAATTTTTATTTCTTTAATATAATCCTGTTTATTTCACAATATGATCCTGTTTATTTCACAATACGATCCTGTTTATATTACAATATAATCCTGTTTATTTCACAAATTGATCCTGTTTATTTATTTCACAATATAATCCTGTTATTTATTTCACAATATAATCCTGTTTATTTATTTCACAATATGATCTGTTTATTTCACAAATTGATCCTGTTTATTTATTTCACAATATAATCCTGTTTATTTATTTCACAATATGATCCTGCTTATTTCACAATATGATCCTGTTTATTTCACACCATGATGCTGTTTATGATCTTGTTTATTCCACAAGATGTTTTATGTTCATGTTTTCAATAAAATAATTGTAGACTGTAGTCACTAGTACTAGGTAGCAAGATTAAAGTACATGAGCTAGACTGTAGTCACTAGAACTAGGTAGCAAGATTACAGTACATGAGCTAGACTGTAGTCACTAGTACTAGGTAGCAAGATTAAAGTACATGAACTTGATTGTAATCACTAGTACTAGGTAGCAAGATTAAAGTACATGAGCTAGATTGTAGTCACTAGTACTAGGTAGCAAGATTACAGTACATGAGCTAGACTGTAGTCACTAGTACTAGGTAGCAAGATTACAGTACATGAGCTAGACTGTAGTCACTAGTACTAGGTAGCAAGATTACAGTACATGAGCTAGACTGTAGTCATTAGCAGAACTTACCAGCAAAGTTAAACCAAGGAAAAAGCAATGGCCAACAGTTTCATGTGTTCATCCTGTAGAGCAAGGCTCCAGTCCTGATGTCCAACAACTTTGAAATGTTTTGCAGCATTGAGATTGAGTGGGTCACAGAGTTTGCTTGTCCAGTTGACCACATTAGCAGTAGCACATGTCAGCTGACCATGGATCAGCATGACATTAACATTGACCTTTCACCTCTGCATCGTGCAAAGTGTAAGTAACCTCTCACTGTGACATCTGATTTTTGACATCTGTAAATGACATGCATACGAACTTTGATGTTTTTCCAGTACTTGACATTTGCAAATGACACAACCGACTTTTGATTAACCAAACATTTGATGTCTATTATTGACATGTTTACACCCCTCTAGCTACTCATCAACATGGGATGCCAATCATGAATGTCAAATGACAGTTGAAAATGAATGTGGACACATCTAGTGTTTGACAATGTGTGACCACTTCCATCTCACGTACAGACCAGCTCAATCTGTCATCATCATGTTGTATACCTTCTCTACATCAAAGGCTGGCTCCCACAGAGCATAACTTTACTCTGTCTCATGCCCTCAGGTAGCATGCTCTTACAGGTTCTCTTCATTGTATCAGTTTGCTTTAGCTTCATTTACCCCTCCAAGATGACTTCCAGCACCTCAATTCTTTGATGAACCTCAAGTTATTGTATTCCTTCATGTGGAGACAAATAATAAAGAATAAATATTATTATAGAGGGAAATAATGTGTGTATTCCTTCATGTGACTTGTGTATCTCTTCATGTGACTTGTGTATCTCTTCATGTGACTTGTGTATCTCTTCATGTGACTTGTGTATTCCTTCATGTGACTTGTGTATCTCTTCGTGTGACTTGTGTATTCCTTCATGTGACTTGTGTATCTCTTCATGTGACTTGTGTATCTCTTTATGTGACTTGTGTATTCCTTCATGTGACTTGTGTATCTCTTCATGTGACTTGTGTATCTCTTCATGTGACTTGTGTATTCCTTCATGTGACTTGTGTATCTCTTCATGTGACTATTGTGTTCCTTCATGTGACTTGTGTATCCCTTCATGTGACTGTTGTATCTCTTTATGTGACTATTGTATCCATCATGTGACTTGTGTATCTCTTCATGTGTCTACAAAATCTTTTGTCTCATTCATAATGTGTTTATTATCTAATATTTTTTTAATCTTCTGTCAGTTCAACATTTTATCATTTGTTTTCTTCCCTATCCTTCTATTTCTTCCCATTCTATATAAATCTGTATTTCTATTTCTTCCATTCTATATAAATCTGTATTTCTATTTCTTCCCATTCTATATAAATCTGTATTTCTATTTGTTTACATTCTATATAAATCTGTATTTCTATTTGTTCACATTCTATATAAATCTGTATTTCTATTTCTTCCTATTCTACATAAATCTGTATTTCTATTTGTTCACATTCTACATAAATCTGTATTTCTATTTGTTCACATTCTATATAAATCTGTATTTCTATTTGTTCACATTCTATATAAATCTGTATTTCTATTTGTTCACATTCTATATAAATCTGTATTTCTATTTCTTCCTATTCTACATAAATCTGTATTTCTATTTGTTCACATTCTATATAAATCTGTATTTCTATTTGTTCACATTCTATATAAATCTGTATTTCTATTTCTTCCTATTCTACATAAATCTGTATTTCTATTTGTTCACATTCTACATAAATCTGTATTTCTATTTGTTCACATTCTATATAAATCTGTATTTCTATTTGTTCACATTCTACATAAATCTGTATTTCTATTTGTTCACATTCTATATAAATCTGTATTTCTATTTGTTCACATTCTACATAAATCTGTATTTCTATTTGTTCACATTCTATATAAATCTGTATTTCTATTTGTTCACATTCTATATAAATCTGTATTTCTATTTGTTCACATTCTATATAAATCTGTATTTCTATTTGCTCACATTCTATATAAATCTGTATTTCTATTTCTTCCTATTGTACATAAATCTGTATTTCTATTTGTTCACATTCTACATAAATCTGTATTTCTATTTGTTCACATTCTATATAAATCTGTATTTCTATTTGTTCACATTCTATATAAATCTGTATTTCTATTTGTTCACATTCTATATAAATCTGTATTTCTATTTCTTCCTATTCTACATAAATCTGTATTTCTATTTGTTCACATTCTACATAAATCTGTATTTCTATTTGTTCACATTCTATATAAATCTGTATTTCAGTGGCCTCAGTTTTCTTCCTTAAGGTCCCATGTTTCTGTACCTAACAAGAATATTGAAAGGCCCTCATTCTTTTTTTTTTTTTTTTTTTTTTTTTGCTTTGATGAGAGTATGTACTTCATTGGTCATTGCTGTTTCTTTTCTTTTATTTATGTCTGTCTTTGCATCACCTGTAGACTTCGTACCACCCAACGTTCACAGCTTGGCAAGTCATCCAAGTTTTCACCCTACCCATTCTTATTTCTTTCTCTTTTTTTTTTTTTTTTTGGTCTTTCCTCTATTTGGCAATAACAGCTATCAGATACAAAGTTACCACTATATGTTTTGTACACAGCCAGCAAGCTACTGCATATTTTACATGTTTGTATATAGCCAATTAGCAACTGCATGTATTACATGTTTGTATATAGCCAGCAAGCTACTGCATGTATTACATGTTTGTATATAGCCAGCAAGCTACTGCATATTTTACATGTTTGTATATAGCCAATTAGCAACTGCATGTATTACATGTTTGTATATAGCCAGCAAGCTACTGCATGTATTACATGTTTATATAGCCAGCAAGCTACTGCATGTATTACATGTTTGTATATAGCCAGCAAGCTACTATGATATCACCACTGTTTATGTTTCAGTTGACCCATACATCATCAATGTGACGGACAAGCAGGACCACTATCAGTACCTGATAAACATCTGTGATACATTGGGCACCACGTGTGGTCTCATGGAGAATGCACCTGCAGTCTGTCAGACAAAAGTTGGGGACAACGCTTTCTTTCACAGTGTTGGGGATAACAAATACATGACCTTGAGGTGTGTGTATGTGTGCATGCGTGCGTATCTGTCATATGCACATGTGTGATTATGTACTTGTGTTATGTGTACATGTGTGAGCATGTGTTGTGTGTACATGTTTGAGCATGTGTTGTGTGTACATGTGTGAGCATGTGTTGTGTGTACATGTTTGAGCATGTGTTATGTGTACATGTTTGAGCATGTGTTATGTGTACATGTGTGAGCATGTGTTGTGTGTACATGTTTGAGCATGTGTTGTGTGTACATGTGTGAGCATGTGTTGTGTGTACATGTTTGAGCATGTGTTGTGTGTACATGTGTGAGCATGTGTTGTGTGTACATGTGTGAGCATGTGTTGTGTGTACATGTTTGAGCATGTGTTGTGTGTACATGTGTGAGCATGTGTTGTGTGTACATGTGTGAGCATGTGTTGTGTGTACATGTGTGAGCATGTGTTGTGTGTACATGTGTGAGCATGTGTTGTGTGTACATGTTTGAGCATGTGTCATGTGTACAGTGTGACTGTATGAAACTTGCCATGAAGAGACCACTCTTACCTATTCTGTGAGGGACTGGCTGGTCTACAGGTAAGCCTCTGGACATGAAGGTCATGGCTTCAGTTCCCAGCACAGGCAGTGGACAAATCTCATCCATGGTTTCTTCATGGCTTTACTCTCCACTGGTCTCTGGGTAGTGAGATCCGCTGTCTAGCCCTCTCTGGGTAGTGAGATCCAATGTCTAGCCCTCTCTGGGTAGTGAGATCCACTGTCTAGCCCTCTCTGGGTAGTGAGATCCATTGTCTAGCCCTCTCTGGGTAGTGAGATCCACTGTCTAGCCCTCTCTGGGTAGTGAGATCCAATGTCTAGCCCTCTCTGGTAGTGAGATCCAATGTCTAGCCCTCTCTGTGTAGTGAGCTGTGTAGTGAGATCTATAATGTCTAGCCCTCTCTGGGTAGTGAGATCCAATGTCTAGCCCTCTCTGGGTAGTGAGATCCAATGTCTAGCCCTCTCTGGGTAGTGAGATCCAATGTCTAGCCCTCTCTGGGTAGTGGGATCCAATGTCTAGCCCTCTCTGGGTAGTTAGATTCAATGTCTAGCCCTCTCTGGGTAGTGGGATCCAATGTCTAGCCCTCTCTGGGTAGTGGGATCCAATGTCTAGCCCTCTCTGGGTAGTGGGATCCAATGTCTAGCCTCTTTGGTAGTGGGATCCAATGTCTAGCCCTCTCTGGGTAGTGAGATCCAATGTCTAGCCCTCTCTGGGTAGTGAGATCCAATGTCTAGCCCTCTCTGGGTAGTGAGATCCAATGTCTAGCCCTCTCTGGGTAGTGGGATCCAATGTCTAGCCCTCTCTGGGTAGTTAGATTCAATGTCTAGCCCTCTCTGGGTAGTGGGATCCAATGTCTAGCCCTCTCTGGGTAGTGGGATCCAATGTCTAGCCCTCTCTGGGTAGTGGGATCCAATGTCTAGCCCTCTTTGGGTAGTGGGATCCAATGTCTAGCCCTCTCTGGGTAGTTAGATCCTATGTCTAGCCCTCTCTGGGTAGTTAGATTCAATGTCTAGCCCTCTCTGGGTAGTTAGATCCTATGTCTAGCCTCGAATCCTGTAGAAACACAGTAGCTCCAACGTGTAGTCTAGTCATGTTAAAGAACTCTTTACAGTTGGACATTTAAAAGAGTAACCACTGTAGTGGCCACAACCAGGGCAAAGTTTTGTAGGAAAAAATTTACCCAAACATGAAAATTGTAGATGATAAAAATAATGACCTCTGAAGTCAAAGAATATTTATTTGTGTGTATGGCGAGGGACATCTGAACACATGGCTACTGGTGTCAAAATATTTATTTGTCTGTATGATGATGATGATGATGCGTTCGCCCGATGATTTGAGGTATTCTAACGGATACGAACCGTAGACTTCCTCCTCGTCATCCGCCCTTAAAAGGACGTTAAGAGGACGTAGTTACGTTGTGTTGAAGTTTGCAGTGTAACACTGTGATATCTGCGCCTTTCGGCCCAACACATCCGACTTCAGCCGACATTTTTGAGTACCGGGTTTGTCTTCCCTCTTCGATCCCTGCTCGCTTGGCCAGACTAGACAGGTTAGTCTGTTTCTGGAGGCACCGCGGAGAGGTGTAGCAGGGTCTGGATGGTTCTGGTTCACCGATCCTGGCGCAAGCCATCAGTTATGAGTCACTGACGACTTCCAGCTCTGGTGCTGGGTGGGGCGCGCCTTCGCCTCCATTTGTCTGTATGACGAGGGACATCTGAACACATGGCTACTGGTCGCAAAATAGAAACAAGTGATGTTCACATCAAACTTAGCCCCCGATACTTGCTAGAGATAGAAAACTGGTGAATACAAGCAAAAAAGCATTAGCTCTGTGGACACTTCACACATTCACTACGAAGGAGTTTAGCCCACTGTGACCACACCATTATTGGGAATGAACTTTTGTAAAATTTGAAATAACAGTAATATAATGAATTAAAACTGATCTAATTCACATATTTTTTGGGGACAATTTATTCACAAGGTCGAAAAAATGTGTAATAAGAGAATAAAAAGATGTTAGCAGAAATAATTACGAAAACGCTGATAAATAAGCCACAAATTTCTGCTTTTGGGCTTGTATCTACGGAAGCAAATGTCAAATGTTGATACTTTGTGTTATATGTTGGTATCTGTGTCACATGTTGATACTTTGTGTTATATGTTGGTATCTGTGTCACATGTATATACTTTGTGTTATATGTTGGTATCTGTGTCACATGTTGATACTTTGTGTCATATGTTGGTATCTGTGTCACATGTTGATACTTTGTGTTATATGTTGGTATCTGTGTCACATGTTGATACTTTGTGTCATATGTTGGTATCTGTGTCACATGTTGATACTTTGTGTTATATGCTGGTATCTGTGTCACATGTTGATACTTTGTGTCACATGTTGATACTTTATGTCATCTGTTGCTATCTGAGCCAAGTGTTGATAATCTCTGTAACATTAATGTGTCATATCCTGACATAATACACAGGTATTCAGACAACAGATTGACAATGATACTGAAGCATGGCGATGCCTGTAGCTCCAACTTCCGCAGAAACACGCTGATTGAGTTTGTGTGCAACAAAAGTGCTGGTGAGTTTGACTTTCTTAGATAATCTGTCATATTGCGTGTGTTTCTCTCTCTCTGTGTGTGTGTGCGTGCAACAAATGAGACATATATATATGAGGAATTCTTCATGCTTCTAGTGTTGATATAGCAATGTGCGTACATATTTGAGGCATTCTCCATGCTTCTAGTGTTGATATAGCAATGTGCGTACATATTTGAGACATTCTCCATGCTTCTAGTGTTGATATAGCAATGTGCGTACATATTTGAGACATTCGCCATGCTTCTAGTGTTGATATAGAAAAGTGTGTACATATATGAGGCATTCTCCATGCTTCTAGTGTTGATATAGCAATGTGCGTACATATATGAGACATTCTCCATGCTTCTAGTGTTGATATAGCAATGTGCGTACATATATGAGACATTCTCCACGCTTATAGTGTTGATATAGCAATGTGCGTACATATTTGAGACATTCTTCATGCTTCTAGTGTTGATATAGCAATGTGTGTACATATATGAGACATTCTCCATGCTTATAGTGTTAATATAGCAATGTGCGTACATATTTGAGACATTCTTCATGCTTCTAGTGTTGATATAGCAATGTGTGTATATATATGAGGCATTCTTCATGCTTCTAGTGTTGATATAGCAATGTGCGTACATATTTGAGGCATTCTCCATGCTTATAGTGTTGATATAGCAATGTGCGTACATATTTGAGACATTCTCCATGCTTCTAGTGTTGATATAGCAATGTGCGTACATATATGAGACATTCTTCATGCTTCTAGTGTTGATATAGCAATGTGCGTACATATTTGAGGCATTCTCCATGCTTCTAGTGTTGATATAGCAACGTGCGTACATATTGAGGCATTCTCCATGCTTCCAGTGTTGATATAGCAATGTGCGTACATATATGAGGCATTCTCCATGCTTCTAGTGTTGATATAGCAATGTGCGTACATATATGAGGCATTCTTCATGCTTCTAGTGTTGATATAGAAATGTGCGTACATATATGAGACATTCCTCATGCTTCTAGTGTTGATATAGAAATGTGCGTACATATTTGAGACATTCTTCATGCTTCTAGTGTTGATATAGCAATGTGCGTACATATATGAGACATTCTCCATGCTTCTAGTGTTGATATAGCAATGTGTGTACATATTTGAGACATTCTTCATGCTTCTAGTGTTGATATAACAATGTGCATACATGTTTGAGACATTCTTCATGCTTCTAGTGTTGATATAAAAATGTACGTACATATTTGAGGCATTCTCCATGCTTCTAGTGTTGATATAGCAATGTGCGTACATATATGAGACATTCTTCATGCTTCTAATGTTGATATAGCAATGTGCGTACATATTTGAGGCATTCTCCATGCTTCTAGTGTTGATATAGAAATGTGCGTACATATTTGAGGCATTCTCCATGCTTCTAGTGTTGATATAGCAATGTGCGTACATATATGAGGCATTCTCCATGCTTCTAGTGTTGATATAGCAATGTGTGTACATATATGAGACATTCTTCATGCTTCTAGTGTTGATATAGCAATGTGTGTACATATTTGAGACATTCTTCATGCTTCTAGTGTTGATATAGCAATGTGTGTACATATTTGAGGAATTCTTCATGCTTATAGTGTTGTTATAGCAATATGTGTACATATTTGAGACATTCTTCATGCTTCTAGTGTTGATATAGCAATGTGCGTACATATATGAGACATTCTCCATGCTTCTAGTGTTGATATAGCAATGTGCGTACATATTTGAGGCATTCTCCATGCTTCTAGTGTTGATATAGCAATGTACGTACATATTTGAGACATTCTCCATACTTCTAGTGTTGATATAGCAATGTGCGTACATATATGAGACATTCTTCATGCTTCTAGTGTTGATATAGCAATGTGCGTACATATTTGAGGCATTCTCCATGCTTCTAGTGTTGATATAGCAATGTGCGTACATATTTGAGGCATTCTCCATGCTTCCAGTGTTGATATAGCAATGTGCGTACATATATGAGGCATTCTCCATGCTTCTAGTGTTGATATAGCAATGTGCGTACATATATGAGGCATTCTTCATGCTTCTAGTGTTGATATAGAAATGTGTGTACATATATGAGACATTCCTCATGCTTCTAGTGTTGATATAGAAATGTGCGTACATATTTGAGACATTCTCCATGCTTCTAGTGTTGATATAGCAATGTGCGTACATATATGAGACATTCTCCATGCTTCTAGTGTTGATATAGCAATGTGCGTACATATATGAGGCATTCTTCATGCTTCTAGTGTTGATATAGAAATGTGCGTACATATTTGAGGCATTCTCTATGCTTCTAGTGTTGATATAGCAATGTGTGTACATATATGAGGCATTCTCCATGCTTCTAGTGTTGATATAGCAATGTGCATACATGTTTGAGACATTCTCCATGCTTCTAGTGTTGATATAGCAATGTGCGTACATATTTGAGGCATTATACATGCTTCTAGTGTTGATATAGCAATGTGTGTACATATATGAGGCATTCTTCATGCTTCTAGTGTTGATATAGCAATGTGTGTACATATATGAGGCATTCTTCATGCTTCTAGTGTTGATATAGCAATGTGCATACATATATGAGGCATTCTTCATGCTTCTAGTGTTGATATAGCAATGTGCGTACATATATGAGACATTCTTCATGCCTCTAGTGTTGATATAGAAATGTGCGTACATATTTGAGACATTCTCAATGCTTCTAGTGTTGATATAGCAATATGTGTACATATATGAGGCATTCTCCATGCTTCTAGTGTTGATATAGCAATATGTGTACATATTTGAGACATTCTTCATGCCTCTAGTGTTGATATAGAAATGTGCGTACATATTTGAGGCATTCTCCATGCTTCTAGTGTTGATATAGCAATGTGCGTACATATATGAGGCATTCTCCATGCTTCTAGTGTTGATATAGCAATGTGCGTACATATATGAGGCATTCTCCATGTTTCCAGTGTTGATATAGCAATATGTGTACATATATGACATATTCTCCATGCTTCTAGTGTTGATATAGCAATATGTGTACACATATGAGGTATTCCCCATGCTTCTAGTGCTGATTTCACAATGATGTGATCATTTTAGAATATAACCTTTCAACAGTGATCAGAGAATATTTCAGGTTGAAAAGCACAGATAATTGAGCTGATCGTGATTTAGGACACAGCACAAACAATGTTATTCTCTACATTTGGAGGAGATGTCAGCACTAATGGACATGTTCAATGTGCAATGAGGATGACCTGTTGACTGAAATAAACAACACACCATTTATAGCTGAAAATGGGAAGAAGAAATGATGACAATAGAATGTTGCGAATTGTTATCATCATTGTTATCATCATTAGCAACAGTGAAGAATTGGAAATTGTAAAATACCATCAATACCTGGGATCTGTAGTAAATAACAATGGAGACTGCCAGAAAGAGATCACAAGAAGATTAATAGCAACAAACAAATTAAACACCACGATGAACATGGTACAGTTCCAGAAAAGTAGTAAAATTTAAATTTACCAAGGAGATATATCTTCCTGATAGCAACATATGGTTGTGAATCATGGACAATCTGTCAAACAGCAAGGAAGAAAATAGATTCATTCAAAACAAAATGCTTCAGAAAAATCTGTAAGATACCTTGGACTTTTAAAAATACCTTGGATAATGAAAAAGAGCAATGAAGACATATCAAAAGATTTAAACATTTGAAAGAACTGGCTTATAAACACCATTCTACAGAGGACACTAAAATTCTACGGCCACATTAAAAGACACATCAGGTTGGAAAGAACAATAATGGAAGGCATAGTTTCTGCGCGACACATCAGGGACAGACCAAGAAGAAGGTGGTTTCAAGACATCAAGGAGACCTTGAATATGACAACAGAAGAAGTGGGAGACCTGGCTAGGGACAGAGATTCTTTCAGATGGTTTGTGGTAGATAACAACGTTCTGTGGGAGATTGGCTAGAAACAGAACTTCTTTCAGACGGGCTGTGGTGAATGCAATGTTCTGCAAAGGGCATGCGACCTGACGAAGATGATTGTTGTTATGTGATGGCTATTTTCTTAGTAACTGACATGAAAGTTCCTGGCAGACAGGTTGAACTTAGTGGTAGATCACTGTCTCATAGTTGGTTAATTGTTTGTTGAACTCAACAGTTGATGGTGGCAAAGGGTACCCAGAATTTGTTGAACACAGCAACTGCTCATACTTCTTCAAGTGGGAGACGAAGCATGCCTGCCCAGACCACATGCTTTTGGATGACACCTGTGGGGTGACCTTTGGTGGCAGGAAGTTTGACCTCTCACCTCTAGTTAGAGAAGAAGGTCCTCTTATGTTTGTCCCTTATTTAGCCAAAATATATTTGTTCATTTATCTGTTGTTGTGGTTCAAAGAAGGAATGTATTTAGTGTATGTGTGTTGTAGTTCAAAGAAGGAATGTGTTTAGTGTATGTGTGTTGTTCAAAGAAGGAATATTTTTAGTGTATGTGTGTTGTGGTTCAAAGAAGGAATGTGTTTAGTGTATGTGTGTTGTGGTTCAAAGAAGGAATGTATTTAGTGTATGTGTGTTGTGGTTCAAAGAAGGAATGTGTTTAGTGTATGTGTGTTGTGGTTCAAAGAAGGAATGTGTTTAGTGTATGTGTGCTGTGGTTCAAAGAAGGAATGTATTTAGTGTATGTGTGCTGTGGTTCAAAGAAGGAATGTGTTTAGTGTATGTGTGTTGTGGTTCAAAGAAGGAATGTATTTAGTGTATGTGTGTTGTAGTTCAAAGAAGGAATATGTTTAGTGTATGTGTGTTGTAGTTCAAGGAAGGAATATGTTTAGTGTATGTGTGTTGTGGTTCAAAGAAGGAATATGTTTAGTGTATGTGTGTTGTGGTTCAAAGAAGGAATGTGTTTAGTGTATATGTGTTGTATTTCAAAAAAGGAATGTGTTTAGTGTATGTGTGTTGTAGTTAAAAGAAGAATTGATTGAGATTAGGTTAGGTCTAGACTCTGTATGATGATTGAGATTAGGTTAGGTCTAGACTCTGTATGATGATTGAGATTAGGTTAGGTCTAGACTCTGTATGATGATTGAGATTAGGTTAGGTCTAGACTCTGTATGATGATTGAGATTAGGTTAGGTCTAGACTCTGTATGATGATTGAGATTAGGTTAGGTCTAGACTCTGTATGATGATTGAGATTAGGTTAGGTCTAGACTCTGTATGATGATTGAGATTAGGTTAGGTCTAGACTCTGTATGATGATTGAGATTATGTTAGGACTAGGTACACATAGCAGTATTTTAGAGATCTGGATGTTGGACCCTTGTTGTGAAATGGATCAGTTATTGCGTGACACAAGATCTGTTATTGTAACTGATGTACAAGTTAGTCTCATTGAGTGTAACTGATGTATAAGTTAGTCTGATTGAGTGTTACTGATGTACAAGTTAGTCTGATTGTAACTGATGCACAAGTTAGTCTGATTGTAACTGATGTACAAGTTAGTCTGATTGTAACTGATGCACAAGTTAGTCTGATTGTAACTGATGTACAAGTTAGTCTGATTGTAACGATGCACAAGTTAGTCTCATTGAGTGTAACTGATGTACAAGTTAGTCTCATTGAGTGTAACTGATGTACAAGTTAGTCTGATTGAGTGTTACTGATGTACAAGTTAGTCTGATTGAGTGTTACTGATGTACAAGTTAGTCTGATTGAGTGTTACTGATGTACAAGTTAGTCTGATTGTAACTGATGTACAAGTTAGTCTGATTGTAACTGATGCACAAGTTAGTCTGATTGTAACTGATGTACAAGTTAGTCTGATTGTAACTGATGCACAAGTTAGTCTGATTGAGTGTTACTGATGTACAAGTTAGTCTGATTGTAACTGATGCACAAGTTAGTCTGATTGAGTGTTACTGATGTACAAGTTAGTCTGATTGAGTGTTACTGATGTACAAGTTAGTCTGATTGAGTGTTACTGATGTACAAGTTAGTCTGATTGTAACTGATGTACAAGTTAGTCTGATTGTAACTGATGTACAAGTTAGTCTGATTGTAACTGATGTACAAGTTAGTCTGATTGTAACTGATGTACAAGTTAGTCTGATTGTAACTGATGTACAAGTTAGTCTGATTGTAACTGATGCACAAGTTAGTCTGATTGTAACTGATGTACAAGTTAGTCTGATTGTAACTGATGCACAAGTTAGTCTGATTGTAACGGATGTACAAGTTAGTCTGATTGTAACTGATGTACAAGTTAGTCTGATTGTAACTGATGTACAAGTTAGTCTGATTGTAACTGATGTACAAGTTAGTCTGATTGTAACTGATGTACAAGTTAGTCTGATTGTAACTGATGTACAAGTTAGTCTGATTGTAACTGATGTACAAGTTAGTCTGATTGTAACTGATGTACAAGTTAGTCTGATTGTAACTGATGTACAAGTTAGTCTGATTGTAACTGATGTACAAGTTAGTCTGATTGTAACGGATGTACAAGTTAGTCTGATTGTAACTGATGTACAAGTTAGTCTGATTGAGTGTTACTGATGTACAAGTTAGTCTCATTGAGTGAAACTGATGTACCAGTTAGTCTGATTGAGTGTAACTGATGTACAAGTAGGTCTCATTGAGTGAAACTGATGTACCAGTTAGTCTGATTGAGTGTAACTGATGTACCAGTTAGTCTGATTGAGTGTAACTGATGTACCAGTTAGTCTGATTGAGTGTAACTGATGTACCAGTTAGTCTGATTGAGTGTAACTGATGTACCAGTTAGTCTCATTGAGTGTAACTGATGTACAAGTTAGTCTGATTGTAACTCATGTACAAGTTAGTCTCATTGAGTGTAACTGATGTACAAGTTAGTCTGATTGTAACTGATGTACAAGTTAGTCTGATTGTAACTGATGCACAAGTTAGTCTGATTGAGTGTAACTGATGTACAAGTTAGTCTGATTGAGTGTAACTCATGTACCAGTTAGTCTCATTGAGTGTAACTGATGTACAAGTTAGTCTGATTGAGTGTAACTGATGTACAAGTTAGTCTGATTGAGTGTAACTGATGTACAAGTTAGTCTCATTGAGTGTAACTGATGTACAAGTTAGTCTCATTGAGTGTAACTCATGTACCAGTTAGTCTCATTGAGTGAAACTGATGTACCAGTTAGTCTCATTGAGTGTAACTGATGTACCAGTTAGTCTCATTGAGTGTAACTCATGTACAAGTTAGTCTCATTGAGTGTAACTGATGTACCAGTTAGTCTCATTGAGTGTAACTCATGTACAAGTTAGTCTCATTGAGTGTAACTGATGTACCAGTTAGTCTCATTGAGTGTAACTGATGTACCAGTTAGTCTGATTGAGTGAAACTGATGTACAAGTTAGTCTCATTGAGTGTAACTGATGTACAAGTTAGTCTCATTGAGTGTAACTCATGTACCAGTTAGTCTCATTGAGTGTAACTGATGTACAAGTTAGTCTCATTGAGTGTAACTGATGTACAAGTTAGTCTCATTGAGTGTAACTGATGTACAAGTTAGTCTCATTGAGTGTAACTCATGTACCAGTTAGTCTCATTGAGTGTAACTGATGTACCAGTTAGTCTCATTGAGTGTAACTGATGTACCAGTTAGTCTCATTGAGTGTAACTCATGTACAAGTTAGTCTCATTGAGTGTAACTGATGTACCAGTTAGTCTCATTGAGTGTAACTGATGTACCAGTTAGTCTGATTGAGTGAAACTGATGTACAAGTTAGTCTCATTGAGTGTAACTGATGTACAAGTTAGTCTGATTGAGTGAAACTGATGTACAAGTTAGTCTCATTGAGTGAAACTGATGTACACGTTAGTCACATTGAGTGAAACTGATGTACCAGTTAGTTGGATTGAGTGAAACTGATGTACAAATTAGTCTCATTGAGTGAAACTGATGTACCAGTTAGTCTGATTGAGTGTAACTGATGTACAAGTTAGTCTCATTGAGTGAAACTGATGTACAAGTTAGTCTGATTGAGTGTAACTGATGTACAAGTTAGTCTGATTGAGTGAAACTGATGTACAAGTTAGTCTGATTGAGTGTAACTGATGTACAAGTTAGTCTCATTGAGTATTGAGTGAAACTGATGTACAAGTTAGTCTCATTGAGTGAAACTGATGTACCAGTTAGTTGGATTGAGTGTAACTGATGTACAAGTTAGTCTCATTGAGTGTAACTGATGTACAAGTTAGTCTCATTGAGTGAAACTGATGTACAAGTTAGTCTGATTGAGTGAAACTGATGTACAAATTAGTCTCATTGAGTGAAACTGATGTACAAGTTAGTCTCATTGAGTGAAACTGATGTACAAATTAGTCTCATTGAGTGAAACTGATGTACAAGTTAGTTTGATTGAGTGAAACTGATGTACAAGTTAGTCTCATTGAGTGAAACTGATGTACAAGTTAGTCTCATTGAGTGAAACTGATGTACAAGTTAGTCTCATTGAGTGAAACTGATGTACCAGTTAGTTGGATTGAGTGAAACTGATGTACAAGTTAGTCTCATTGAGTGAAACTGATGTACCAGTTAGTTGGATTGAGTGTAACTGATGTACAAGTTAGTCTCATTGAGTGAAACTGATGTACAAATTAGTCTGATTGAGTGAAACTGATGTACAAGTTAGTCTGATTGAGTGAAACTGATGTACAAATTAGTCTGATTGAGTGAAACTGATGTACAAGTTAGTCTGAGTGTAACTCATGTACAAGTTAGTCTGATTGTAACTGATGTACAAGTTAGTCTGATTGTAACTGATGTACAAGTTAGTCTGATTGTAACTGATGCACAAGTTAGTCTGATTGTAACTGATGTACAAGTTAGTCTGATTGTAACTGATGTACAAGTTAGTCTGATTGTAACTGATGCACAAGTTAGTCTGATTGTAACTGATGTACAAGTTAGTCTGATTGTAACTGATGTACAAGTTAGTCTGATTGTAACTGATGCACAAGTTAGTCTGATTGTAACTGATGTACAAGTTAGTCTGATTGTAACTGATGTACAAGTTAGTCTGATTGAGTGTTACTGATGTACAAGTTAGTCTGATTGAGTGTTACTGATGTACAAGTTAGTCTGATTGTAACTGATGTACAAGTTAGTCTGATTGTAACTGATGTACAAGTTAGTCTGATTGTAACTGATGCACAAGTTAGTCTGATTGTAACTGATGTACAAGTTAGTCTGATTGTAACTGATGCACAAGTTAGTCTGATTGTAACTGATGTACAAGTTAGTCTGATTGTAACTGATGCACAAGGTAGTCTGATTGTAACTGATGCACAAGTTAGTCTGATTGTAACTGATGCACAAGTTAGTCTGATTGTAACTGATGCACAAGTTAGTCTGATTGTAACTGATGCACAAGTTAGTCTGATTGTAACTGATGCACAAGTTAGTCTGATTGTAACTGATGCACAAGTTAGTCTGATTGTAACTGATGCACAAGTTAGTCTGATTGTAACTGATGCACAAGTTAGTCTGATTGTAACTGATGTACAAGTTAGTCTGATTGTAACTGATGTACAAGTTAGTCTGATTGTAACTGATGTACAAGTTAGTCTGATTGTAACTGATGTACAAGTTAGTCTGATTGTAACGGATGTACAAGTTAGTCTGATTGTAACTGATGTACAAGTTAGTCTGATTGTAACTGATGTACCAGTTAGTTGGATTGTAACTGATGTACAAGTTAGTCTGATTGTAACGGATGTACAAGTTAGTCTGATTGTAACTGATGTACAAGTTAGTCTGATTGAGTGTTACTGATGTACAAGTTAGTCTGATTGAGTGTTACTGATGTACAAGTTAGTCTCATTGAGTGAAACTGATGTACCAGTTAGTCTGATTGAGTGTAACTGATGTACAAGTAGGTCTCATTGAGTGAAACTGATGTACCAGTTAGTCTGATTGAGTGTAACTGATGTACCAGTTAGTCTGATTGAGTGTAACTGATGTACCAGTTAGTCTGATTGAGTGTAACTGATGTACAAGTTAGTCTCATTGAGTGAAACTGATGTACAAGTTAGTCTGATTGAGTGTAACTGATGTACAAGTTAGTCTCATTGAGTGAAACTGATGTACAAATTAGTCTCATTGAGTGAAACTGATGTACAAGTTAGTCTCATTGAGTGTAACTGATGTACCAGTTAGTCTGATTGAGTGTAACTGATGTACAAGTTAGTGTCATTGAGTGTAACTGATGTACAAGTTAGTCTGATTGAGTGTAACTGATGTACCAGTTAGTCTCATTGAGTGAAACTGATGTACACGTTAGTCTCATTGAGTGTAACTGATGTACAAGTTAGTCTCATTGAGTGTAACTGATGTACCAGTTAGTCTGATTGAGTGTAACTGATGTACAAGTTAGTCTGATTGAGTGTAACTGATGTACCAGTTAGTCTGATTGAGTGTAACTGATGTACCAGTTAGTCTGATTGAGTGTAACTGATGTACCAGTTAGTCTGATTGAGTGTAACTGATGTACAAGTTAGTCTGATTGAGTGTAACTGATGTACCAGTTAGTCTGATTGAGTGTAACTGATGTACAAGTTAGTCTCATTGAGTGTAACTGATGTACCAGTTAGTCTGATTGAGTGTAACTGATGTACCAGTTAGTCTGATTGAGTGTAACTGATGTACCAGTTAGTCTCATTGAGTGAAACTGATGTACCAGTTAGTTGGATTGAGTGTAACTGATGTACAAGTTAGTCTCATTGAGTGTAACTGATGTACAAGTTAGTCTCATTGAGTGAAACTGATGTACAAGTTAGTCTCATTGAGTGAAACTGATGTACAAGTTAGTCTCATTGAGTGTAACTGATGTACAAGTTAGTCTGATTGAGTGTAACTGATGTACCAGTTAGTCTCATTGAGTGTAACTGATGTACAAGTTAGTCTCATTGAGTGAAACTGATGTACCAGTTAGTTGGATTGAGTTTAACTGATGTACAAGTTAGTCTCATTGAGTGAAACTGATGTACCAGTTAGTTGGATTGAGTGAAACTGATGTACAAGTTAGTCTCATTGAGTGAAACTGATGTACCAGTTAGTTGGATTGAGTGAAACTGATGTACAAGTTAGTCTCATTGAGTGAAACTGATGTACCATTTAGTCTGATTGAGTGTAACTGATGTACAAGTTAGTCTCATTGAGTGAAACTGATGTACAAGTTAGTCTCATTGAGTGAAACTGATGTACAAGTTAGTCTCATTGAGTGAAACTGATGTACAAGTTAGTCTCATTGAGTGAAACTGATGTACAAGTTAGTCTCATTGAGTGAAACTGATGTACCAGTTAGTCTGATTGAGTGTAACTGATGTACAAGTTAGTCTCATTGAGTGTAACTGATGTACAAGTTAGTCTCATTGAGTGAAACTGATGTACAAGTTAGTCTCATTGAGTGAAACTGATGTACCAGTTAGTCTGATTGAGTGTAACTGATGTACCAGTTAGTCTCATTGAGTGTAACTGATGTACCAGTTAGTCTCATTGAGTGAAACTGATGTACACGTTAGTCTCATTGAGTGTAACTGATGTACACGTTAGTCTCATTGAGTGAAACTGATGTACACGTTAGTCTCATTGAGTGAAACTGATGTACAAGTTAGTCTCATTGAGTGAAACTGATGTACACGTTAGTCTCATTGAGTGTAACTGATGTACCAGTTAGTCTGATTGAGTGAAACTGATGTACACGTTAGTCTCATTGAGTGTAACTGATGTACACGTTAGTCTCATTGAGTGAAACTGATGTACACGTTAGTCTCATTGAGTGTAACTGATGTACAAGTTAGTCTGATTGAGTGAAACTGATGTACACGTTAGTCTCATTGAGTGAAACTGATGTACACGTTAGTCTCATTGAGTGTAACTGATGTACCAGTTAGTCTCATTGAGTGTAACTGATGTACCAGTTAGTCTCATTGAGTGTAACTGATGTACACGTTAGTCTCATTGAGTGAAACTGATGTACACGTTAGTCTCATTGAGTGTAACTGATGTACAAGTTAGTCTCATTGAGTGTAACTGATGTACCAGTTAGTCTCATTGAGTGAAACTGATGTACAAGTTAGTCTCATTGAGTGTAACTGATGTACCAGTTAGTCTCATTGAGTGTAACTAATGTACAAGTTAGTCTCATTGAGTGTAACTGATGTACCAGTTAGTCTCATTGAGTGAAACTGATGTACCAGTTAGTCTCATTGAGTGTAACTGATGTACCAGTTAGTCTCATTGAGTGTAACTGATGTACCAGTTAGTCTCATTGAGTGAAACTGATGTACAAGTTAGTCTCATTGAGTGAAACTCATGTACAAGTTAGACTCATTGAGTGAAACTCATGTACACGTTAGTCTCATTGAGTGTAACTGATGTACCAGTTAGTCTCATTGAGTGAAACTCATGTACAAGTTAGACTCATTGCGTGAAACTCATGTACAAGTTAGTCTCATTGAGTGAAACTGATGTACAAATTAGTCTCATTGAGTGAAACTGATGTACAAATTAGTCTCATTGAATGAAACTGATGTACCAGTTAGTCTGATTGAGTGAAACTGATGTACATGTTAGTCTCATTGAGTGTAACTGATGTACCAGTTAGTCTCATTGAGTGTAACTGATGTACAAGTTAGTCTCATTGAGTGTAACTGATGTACCAGTTAGTCTCATTGAGTGTAACTGATGTACAAGTTAGTCTCATTGAGTGCAACTGATGTACCAGTTAGTCTCATTGAGTGTAACTGATGTACAAGTTAGTCTCATTGAGTGTAACTGATGTACCAGTTAGTCTCATTGAGTGAAACTGATGTACAAGTTAGTCTCATTGAGTGTAACTGATGTACCAGTTAGTCTCAATGAGTGTAACTGATGTACCAGTTAGTCTCATTGAGTGTAACTGATGTACAAGTTAGTCTCATTGAGTGTAACTGATGTACCAGTTAGTCTCATTGAGTGTAACTGATGTACAAGTTAGTCTCATTGAGTGTAACTGATGTACCAGTTAGTCTCATTGAGTGAAACTGATGTACAAGTTAGTCTGATTGTAACTGATGTACAAGTTAGTCTGATTGTAACTGATGTACAAGTTAGTCTGATTGTAACTGATGCACAAGTTAGTCTGATTGTAACTGATGCACAAGTTAGTCTGATTGTAACTGATGCACAAGTTAGTCTGATTGTAACGGATGTACAAGTTAATCTGATTGTAACTGATGTACAAGTTAGTCTGATTGTAACTGATGTACAAGTTAGTCTGATTGTAACTGATGTACAAGTTAGTCTGATTGTAACTGATGTACAAGTTAGTCTGATTGTAACTGATGTACAAGTTAGTCTGATTGTAACTGATGTACAAGTTAGTCTGATTGTAACTGATGTACAAGTTAGTCTGATTGTAACTGATGTACAAGTTAGTCTGATTGTAACTGATGTACAAGTTAGTCTGATTGTAACTGATGTACAAGTTAGTCTGATTGTAACTGATGTACAAGTTAGTCTGATTGAGTGTTACTGATGTACAAGTTAGTCTCATTGAGTGAAACTGATGTACCAGTTAGTCTGATTGAGTGTAACTGATGTACAAGTAGGTCTCATTGAGTGAAACTGATGTACCAGTTAGTCTGATTGAGTGTAACTGATGTACCAGTTAGTCTGATTGAGTGTAACTGATGTACCAGTTAGTCTGATTGAGTGTAACTGATGTACCAGTTAGTCTGATTGAGTGTAACTGATGTACCAGTTAGTCTCATTGAGTGTAACTGATGTACAAGTTAGTCTGATTGTAACTCATGTACAAGTTAGTCTCATTGAGTGTAACTGATGTACAAGTTAGTCTGATTGTAACTGATGTACAAGTTAGTCTGATTGTAACTGATGCACAAGTTAGTCTTATTGAGTGTAACTGATGTACAAGTTAGTCTGATTGAGTGTAACTCATGTACCAGTTAGTCTCATTGAGTGTAACTGATGTACAAGTTAGTCTGATTGAGTGTAACTGATGTACAAGTTAGTCTGATTGAGTGTAACTG
Organism: Megaustenia siamemsis; assembly: GCA_032433765.1. Classification (NCBI taxonomy): domain Eukaryota; kingdom Metazoa; phylum Mollusca; class Gastropoda; order Stylommatophora; family Ariophantidae; genus Megaustenia; species Megaustenia siamemsis. Next base: position 99,313,159 of record JAVIAB010000047.1, on the reverse strand, counting down.
ATGTACAAGTTAGTCTCATTGAGTGTAACTGATGTACAAGTTAGTCTCATTGAGTGTAACTCATGTACCAGTTAGTCTCATTGAGTGTAACTGATGTACAAGTTAGTCTTATTGAGTGTAACTGATGTACAAGTTAGTCTCATTGAGTGTAACTGATGTACAAGTTAGTCTCATTGAGTGTAACTGATGTACCAGTTAGTCTCACTGAGTGAAACTGATGTACCAGTTAGTCTCATTGAGTGTAACTGATGTACCAGTTAGTCTCATTGAGTGTAACTCATGTACAAGTTAGTCTCATTGAGTGTAACTGATGTACCAGTTAGTCTCATTGAGTGTAACTGATGTACAAGTTAGTCTCATTGAGTGTAACTGATGTACAAGTTAGTCTGATTGAGTGAAACTGATGTACAAGTTAGTCTCATTGAGTGTAACTGATGTACAAGTTAGTCTGATTGAGTGAAACTGATGTACAAGTTAGTCTCATTGAGTGAAACTGATGTACACGTTAGTCTCATTGAGTGAAACTGATGTACCAGTTAGTTGGATTGAGTGAAACTGATGTACAAATTAGTCTCATTGAGTGAAACTGATGTACCAGTTAGTCTGATTGAGTGTAACTGATGTACAAGTTAGTCTCATTGAGTGAAACTGATGTACAAGTTAGTCTCATTGAGTGTAACTGATGTACAAGTTAGTCTCATTGAGTGAAACTGATGTACACGTTAGTCTCATTGAGTGAAACTGATGTACCAGTTAGTTGGATTGAGTGAAACTGATGTACAAGTTAGTCTCATTGAGTGAAACTGATGTACAAGTTAGTCTCATTGAGTGTAACTGATGTACAAGTTAGTCTCATTGAGTGAAACTGATGTACAAGTTAGTCTCATTGAGTGAAACTGATGTACAAGTTAGTCTGATTGAGTGAAACTGATGTACAAGTTAGTCTGATTGAGTGTAACTGATGTACAAGTTAGTCTCATTGAGTATTGAGTGAAACTGATGTACAAGTTAGTCTCATTGATTGAGTGAAACTGATGTACCAGTTAGTTGGATTGAGTGTAACTGATGTACAAGTTAGTCTCATTGAGTGTAACTGATGTACAAGTTAGTCTCATTGAGTGAAACTGATGTACAAGTTAGTCTGATTGAGTGAAACTGATGTACAAGTTAGTCTCATTGAGTGAAACTGATGTACCAGTTAGTTGGATTGAGTGAAACTGATGTACCAGTTAGTTGGATTGAGTGTAACTGATGTACAAGTTAGTTGGATTGAGTGTAACTGATGTACAAGTTAGTCTCATTGAGTGAAACTGATGTACAAGTTAGTCTCATTGAGTGAAACTGATGTACAAGTTAGTCTGATTGAGTGAAACTGATGTACAAATTAGTCTCATTGAGTGAAACTGATGTACAAGTTAGTCTCATTGAGTGAAACTGATGTACAAATTAGTCTCATTGAGTGAAACTGATGTACAAGTTAGTTTGATTGAGTGAAACTGATGTACAAGTTAGTCTCATTGAGTGAAACTGATGTACAAGTTAGTCTCATTGAGTGAAACTGATGTACAAGTTAGTCTCATTGAGTGAAACTGATGTACCAGTTAGTTGGATTGAGTGAAACTGATGTACAAGTTAGTCTCATTGAGTGAAACTGATGTACCAGTTAGTTGGATTGAGTGTAACTGATGTACAAGTTAGTCTCATTGAGTGAAACTGATGTACAAATTAGTCTGATTGAGTGAAACTGATGTACAAGTTAGTCTGATTGAGTGAAACTGATGTACAAATTAGTCTGATTGAGTGAAACTGATGTACAAGTTAGTCTGATTGTAACTGATGTACAAGTTAGTCTGATTGTAACTGATGTACAAGTTAGTCTGATTGTAACTGATGTACAAGTTAGTCTGATTGTAACTGATGTACAAGTTAGTCTGATTGTAACTGATGTACAAGTTAGTCTGATTGTAACTGATGTACAAGTTAGTCTGATTGTAACTGATGTACAAGTTAGTCTGATTGTAACTGATGCACAAGTTAGTCTGATTGTAACTGATGTACAAGTTAGTCTGATTGTAACTGATGTACAAGTTAGTCTGATTGAGTGTTACTGATGTACAAGTTAGTCTGATTGAGTGTTACTGATGTACAAGTTAGTCTGATTGTAACTGATGTACAAGTTAGTCTGATTGTAACTGATGTACAAGTTAGTCTGATTGTAACTGATGCACAAGTTAGTCTGATTGTAACTGATGTACAAGTTAGTCTGATTGTAACTGATGCACAAGTTAGTCTGATTGTAACTGATGTACAAGTTAGTCTGATTGTAACTGATGCACAAGGTAGTCTGATTGTAACTGATGCACAAGTTAGTCTGATTGTAACTGATGTACAAGTTAGTCTGATTGTAACTGATGCACAAGTTAGTCTGATTGTAACTGATGCACAAGTTAGTCTGATTGTAACTGATGTACAAGTTAGTCTGATTGTAACTGATGTACAAGTTAGTCTGATTGTAACTGATGTACAAGTTAGTCTGATTGTAACTGATGTACAAGTTAGTCTGATTGTAACTGATGTACAAGTTAGTCTGATTGTAACTGATGTACAAGTTAGTCTGATTGTAACTGATGTACAAGTTAGTCTGATTGTAACTGATGTACAAGTTAGTCTGATTGTAACGGATGTACAAGTTAGTCTGATTGTAACTGATGTACAAGTTAGTCTGATTGTAACTGATGTACCAGTTAGTTGGATTGTAACTGATGTACAAGTTAGTCTGATTGTAACGGATGTACAAGTTAGTCTGATTGTAACTGATGTACAAGTTAGTCTGATTGTAACTGATGTACAAGTTAGTCTGATTGAGTGTTACTGATGTACAAGTTAGTCTCATTGAGTGAAACTGATGTACCAGTTAGTCTGATTGAGTGTAACTGATGTACAAGTAGTCTCATTGAGTGAAACTGATGTACCAGTTAGTCTGATTGAGTGTAACTGATGTACCAGTTAGTCTGATTGAGTGTAACTGATGTACAAGTTAGTCTCATTGAGTGAAACTGATGTACAATTAGTCTCATTGAGTGAAACTGATGTACAAGTTAGTCTCATTGAGTGTAACTGATGTACCAGTTAGTCTGATTGAGTGTAACTGATGTACAAGTTAGTGTCATTGAGTGTAACTGATGTACAAGTTAGTCTGATTGAGTGTAACTGATGTACCAGTTAGTCTCATTGAGTGAAACTGATGTACACGTTAGTCTCATTGAGTGAAACTGATGTACCAGTTAGTTGGATTGAGTGAAACTGATGTACAAGTTAGTCTCATTGAGTGAAACTGATGTACAAGTTAGTCTCATTGAGTGTAACTGATGTACAAGTTAGTCTCATTGAGTGAAACTGATGTACAAGTTAGTCTCATTGAGTGAAACTGATGTACAAGTTAGTCTGATTGAGTGAAACTGATGTACAAGTTAGTCTGATTGAGTGTAACTGATGTACAAGTTAGTCTCATTGAGTATTGAGTGAAACTGATGTACAAGTTAGTCTCATTGATTGAGTGAAACTGATGTACCAGTTAGTTGGATTGAGTGTAACTGATGTACAAGTTAGTCTCATTGAGTGTAACTGATGTACAAGTTAGTCTCATTGAGTGAAACTGATGTACAAGTTAGTCTGATTGAGTGAAACTGATGTACAAGTTAGTCTCATTGAGTGAAACTGATGTACCAGTTAGTTGGATTGAGTGAAACTGATGTACCAGTTAGTTGGATTGAGTGTAACTGATGTACAAGTTAGTTGGATTGAGTGTAACTGATGTACAAGTTAGTCTCATTGAGTGAAACTGATGTACAAGTTAGTCTCATTGAGTGAAACTGATGTACAAGTTAGTCTGATTGAGTGAAACTGATGTACAAATTAGTCTCATTGAGTGAAACTGATGTACAAGTTAGTCTCATTGAGTGAAACTGATGTACAAATTAGTCTCATTGAGTGAAACTGATGTACAAGTTAGTTTGATTGAGTGAAACTGATGTACAAGTTAGTCTCATTGAGTGAAACTGATGTACAAGTTAGTCTCATTGAGTGAAACTGATGTACAAGTTAGTCTCATTGAGTGAAACTGATGTACCAGTTAGTTGGATTGAGTGAAACTGATGTACAAGTTAGTCTCATTGAGTGAAACTGATGTACCAGTTAGTTGGATTGAGTGTAACTGATGTACAAGTTAGTCTCATTGAGTGAAACTGATGTACAAATTAGTCTGATTGAGTGAAACTGATGTACAAGTTAGTCTGATTGAGTGAAACTGATGTACAAATTAGTCTGATTGAGTGAAACTGATGTACAAGTTAGTCTGATTGTAACTGATGTACAAGTTAGTCTGATTGTAACTGATGTACAAGTTAGTCTGATTGTAACTGATGTACAAGTTAGTCTGATTGTAACTGATGTACAAGTTAGTCTGATTGTAACTGATGTACAAGTTAGTCTGATTGTAACTGATGTACAAGTTAGTCTGATTGTAACTGATGTACAAGTTAGTCTGATTGTAACTGATGCACAAGTTAGTCTGATTGTAACTGATGTACAAGTTAGTCTGATTGTAACTGATGTACAAGTTAGTCTGATTGAGTGTTACTGATGTACAAGTTAGTCTGATTGAGTGTTACTGATGTACAAGTTAGTCTGATTGTAACTGATGTACAAGTTAGTCTGATTGTAACTGATGTACAAGTTAGTCTGATTGTAACTGATGTACAAGTTAGTCTGATTGTAACTGATGTACAAGTTAGTCTGATTGTAACTGATGTACAAGTTAGTCTGATTGTAACTGATGTACAAGTTAGTCTGATTGTAACTGATGCACAAGGTAGTCTGATTGTAACTGATGCACAAGTTAGTCTGATTGTAACTGATGTACAAGTTAGTCTGATTGTAACTGATGCACAAGTTAGTCTGATTGTAACTGATGCACAAGTTAGTCTGATTGTAACTGATGCACAAGTTAGTCTGATTGTAACTGATGCACAAGTTAGTCTGATTGTAACTGATGTACAAGTTAGTCTGATTGTAACTGATGCACAAGTTAGTCTGATTGTAACTGATGTACAAGTTAGTCTGATTGTAACTGATGTACAAGTTAGTCTGATTGTAACTGATGTACAAGTTAGTCTGATTGTAACTGATGTACAAGTTAGTCTGATTGTAACGGATGTACAAGTTAGTCTGATTGTAACTGATGTACAAGTTAGTCTGATTGTAACTGATGTACCAGTTAGTTGGATTGTAACTGATGTACAAGTTAGTCTGATTGTAACGATGTACAAGTTAGTCTGATTGTAACTGATGTACAAGTTAGTCTGATTGTAACTGATGTACAAGTTAGTCTGATTGAGTGTTACTGATGTACAAGTTAGTCTCATTGAGTGAAACTGATGTACCAGTTAGTCTGATTGAGTGTAACTGATGTACAAGTAGTCTCATTGAGTGAAACTGATGTACCAGTTAGTCTGATTGAGTGTAACTGATGTACCAGTTAGTCTGATTGAGTGTAACTGATGTACCAGTTAGTCTGATTGAGTGTAACTGATGTACAAGTTAGTCTCATTGAGTGAAACTGATGTACAAGTTAGTCTGATTGAGTGTAACTGATGTACAAGTTAGTCTCATTGAGTGAAACTGATGTACAAATTAGTCTCATTGAGTGAAACTGATGTACAAGTTAGTCTCATTGAGTGTAACTGATGTACCAGTTAGTCTGATTGAGTGTAACTGATGTACAAGTTAGTGTCATTGAGTGTAACTGATGTACAAGTTAGTCTGATTGAGTGTAACTGATGTACCAGTTAGTCTCATTGAGTGAAACTGATGTACACGTTAGTCTCATTGAGTGTAACTGATGTACAAGTTAGTCTCATTGAGTGTAACTGATGTACCAGTTAGTCTGATTGAGTGTAACTGATGTACCAGTTAGTCTGATTGAGTGTAACTGATGTACAAGTTAGTCTCATTGAGTGTAACTGATGTACCAGTTAGTCTGATTGAGTGTAACTGATGTACCAGTTAGTCTGATTGAGTGTAACTGATGTACCAGTTAGTCTCATTGAGTGAAACTGATGTACCAGTTAGTTGGATTGAGTGTAACTGATGTACAAGTTAGTCTCATTGAGTGTAACTGATGTACAAGTTAGTCTCATTGAGTGAAACTGATGTACAAGTTAGTCTCATTGAGTGAAACTGATGTACAAGTTAGTCTCATTGAGTGTAACTGATGTACAAGTTAGTCTGATTGAGTGTAACTGATGTACCAGTTAGTCTCATTGAGTGTAACTGATGTACAAGTTAGTCTCATTGAGTGAAACTGATGTACCAGTTAGTTGGATTGAGTTAACTGATGTACAAGTTAGTCTCATTGAGTGAAACTGATGTACCAGTTAGTTGGATTGAGTGAAACTGATGTACAAGTTAGTCTCATTGAGTGAAACTGATGTACCAGTTAGTTCATTGAGTGAAACTGATGTACAAGTTAGTCTCATTGAGTGAAACTGATGTACCATTTAGTCTGATTGAGTGTAACTGATGTACAAGTTAGTCTCATTGAGTGAAACTGATGTACAAGTTAGTCTCATTGAGTGAAACTGATGTACAAGTTAGTCTCATTGAGTGAAACTGATGTACAAGTTAGTCTCATTGAGTGAAACTGATGTACAAGTTAGTCTCATTGAGTGAAACTGATGTACCAGTTAGTCTGATTGAGTGTAACTGATGTACAAGTTAGTCTCATTGAGTGTAACTGATGTACAAGTTAGTCTCATTGAGTGAAACTGATGTACAAGTTAGTCTCATTGAGTGAAACTGATGTACCAGTTAGTCTGATTGAGTGTAACTGATGTACCAGTTAGTCTCATTGAGTGTAACTGATGTACCAGTTAGTCTCATTGAGTGAAACTGATGTACACGTTAGTCTCATTGAGTGTAACTGATGTACACGTTAGTCTCATTGAGTGAAACTGATGTACACGTTAGTCTCATTGAGTGAAACTGATGTACACGTTAGTCTCATTGAGTGTAACTGATGTACACGTTAGTCTCATTGAGTGTAACTGATGTACCAGTTAGTCTGATTGAGTGAAACTGATGTACACGTTAGTCTCATTGAGTGTAACTGATGTACACGTTAGTCTCATTGAGTGAAACTGATGTACACGTTAGTCTCATTGAGTGTAACTGATGTACAAGTTAGTCTGATTGAGTGAAACTGATGTACAAGTTAGTCTCATTGAGTGAAACTGATGTACAAGTTAGTCTCATTGAGTGAAACTGATGTACCAGTTAGTCTGATTGAGTGAAACTGATGTACAAGTTAGTCTCATTGAGTGTAACTGATGTACCAGTTAGTCTCATTGAGTGTAACTGATGTACAAGTTAGTCTCATTGAGTGTAACTGATGTACAAGTTAGTCTCATTGAGTGTAACTGATGTACCAGTTAGTCTCATTGAGTGAAACTGATGTACCAGTTAGTCTCATTGAGTGTAACTGATGTACAAGTTAGTCTCATTGAGTGTAACTGATGTACCAGTTAGTCTCATTGAGTGAAACTGATGTACAAGTTAGTCTCATTGAGTGTAACTGATGTACCAGTTAGTCTCATTGAGTGTAACTGATGTACCAGTTAGTCTCATTGAGTGTAACTGATGTACAAGTTAGTCTGATTGAGTGAAACTGATGTACAAGTTAGTCTCATTGAGTGAAACTGATGTACACGTTAGTCTCATTGAGTGAAACTGATGTACAAGTTAGACTCATTGCGTGAAACTCATGTACAAGTTAGTCTCATTGAGTGAAACTGATGTACAAATTAGTCTCATTGAGTGAAACTGATGTACAAGTTAGTCTCATTGAGTGAAACTGATGTACCAGTTAGTCTGATTGAGTGAAACTGATGTACATGTTAGTCTCATTGAGTGTAACTGATGTACCAGTTAGTCTCATTGAGTGTAACTGATGTACAAGTTAGTCTCATTGAGTGTAACTGATGTACCAGTTAGTCTCATTGAGTGTAACTGATGTACAAGTTAGTCTCATTGAGTGCAACTGATGTACCAGTTAGTCTCATTGAGTGTAACTGATGTACAAGTTAGTCTCATTGAGTGTAACTGATGTACCAGTTAGTCTCATTGAGTGAAACTGATGTACAAGTTAGTCTCATTGAGTGTAACTGATGTACCAGTTAGTCTCATTGAGTGTAACTGATGTACCAGTTAGTCTCATTGAGTGTAACTGATGTACAAGTTAGTCTCATTGAGTGTAACTGATGTACCAGTTAGTCTCATTGAGTGTAACTGATGTACAAGTTAGTCTCATTGAGTGTAACTGATGTACCAGTTAGTCTCATTGAGTGAAACTGATGTACAAGTTAGTCTGATTGTAACTGATGTACAAGTTAGTCTGATTGTAACTGATGTACAAGTTAGTCTGATTGTAACTGATGTACAAGTTAGTCTGATTGTAACTGATGTACAAGTTAGTCTGATTGTAACTGATGTACAAGTTAGTCTGATTGTAACTGATGTACAAGTTAGTCTGATTGTAACTGATGTACAAGTTAGTCTGATTGTAACTGATGTACAAGTTAGTCTGATTGTAACTGATGTACAAGTTAGTCTGATTGTAACTGATGTACAAGTTAGTCTGATTGTAACTGATGTACAAGTTAGTCTGATTGTAACTGATGTACAAGTTAGTCTGATTGTAACTGATGTACAAGTTAGTCTGATTGTAACTGATGTACAAGTTAGTCTGATTGTAACTGATGTACAAGTTAGTCTGATTGTAACTGATGTACAAGTTAGTCTGATTGAGTGTTACTGATGTACAAGTTAGTCTCATTGAGTGAAACTGATGTACCAGTTAGTCTGATTGAGTGTAACTGATGTACAAGTAGTCTCATTGAGTGAAACTGATGTACCAGTTAGTCTGATTGAGTGTAACTGATGTACCAGTTAGTCTGATTGAGTGTAACTGATGTACCAGTTAGTCTGATTGAGTGTAACTGATGTACCAGTTAGTCTGATTGAGTGTAACTGATGTACCAGTTAGTCTCATTGAGTGTAACTGATGTACAAGTTAGTCTGATTGTAACTCATGTACAAGTTAGTCTCATTGAGTGTAACTGATGTACAAGTTAGTCTGATTGTAACTGATGTACAAGTTAGTCTGATTGTAACTGATGTACAAGTTAGTCTTATTGAGTGTAACTGATGTACAAGTTAGTCTGATTGAGTGTAACTCATGTACCAGTTAGTCTCATTGAGTGTAACTGATGTACAAGTTAGTCTGATTGAGTGTAACTGATGTACAAGTTAGTCTGATTGAGTGTAACTGATGTACAAGTTAGTCTCATTGAGTGTAACTGATGTACAAGTTAGTCTCATTGAGTGTAACTCATGTACCAGTTAGTCTCATTGAGTGTAACTGATGTACAAGTTAGTCTTATTGAGTGTAACTGATGTACAAGTTAGTCTCATTGAGTGTAACTGATGTACAAGTTAGTCTCATTGAGTGTAACTGATGTACCAGTTAGTCTCATTGAGTGAAACTGATGTACCAGTTAGTCTCATTGAGTGTAACTGATGTACCAGTTAGTCTCATTGAGTGTAACTCATGTACAAGTTAGTCTCATTGAGTGTAACTGATGTACCAGTTAGTCTCATTGAGTGTAACTGATGTACAAGTTAGTCTCATTGAGTGTAACTGATGTACAAGTTAGTCTGATTGAGTGAAACTGATGTACAAGTTAGTCTCATTGAGTGTAACTGATGTACAAGTTAGTCTGATTGAGTGAAACTGATGTACAAGTTAGTCTCATTGAGTGAAACTGATGTACACGTTAGTCTCATTGAGTGAAACTGATGTACCAGTTAGTTGGATTGAGTGAAACTGATGTACAAATTAGTCTCATTGAGTGAAACTGATGTACCAGTTAGTCTGATTGAGTGTAACTGATGTACAAGTTAGTCTCATTGAGTGAAACTGATGTACAAGTTAGTCTCATTGAGTGTAACTGATGTACAAGTTAGTCTCATTGAGTGAAACTGATGTACACGTTAGTCTCATTGAGTGAAACTGATGTACCAGTTAGTTGGATTGAGTGAAACTGATGTACAAGTTAGTCTCATTGAGTGAAACTGATGTACAAGTTAGTCTCATTGAGTGTAACTGATGTACAAGTTAGTCTCATTGAGTGAAACTGATGTACAAGTTAGTCTCATTGAGTGAAACTGATGTACAAGTTAGTCTGATTGAGTGAAACTGATGTACAAGTTAGTCTGATTGAGTGTAACTGATGTACAAGTTAGTCTCATTGAGTATTGAGTGAAACTGATGTACAAGTTAGTCTCATTGATTGAGTGAAACTGATGTACCAGTTAGTTGGATTGAGTGTAACTGATGTACAAGTTAGTCTCATTGAGTGTAACTGATGTACAAGTTAGTCTCATTGAGTGAAACTGATGTACAAGTTAGTCTGATTGAGTGAAACTGATGTACAAGTTAGTCTCATTGAGTGAAACTGATGTACCAGTTAGTTGGATTGAGTGAAACTGATGTACCAGTTAGTTGGATTGAGTGTAACTGATGTACAAGTTAGTTGGATTGAGTGTAACTGATGTACAAGTTAGTCTCATTGAGTGAAACTGATGTACAAGTTAGTCTCATTGAGTGAAACTGATGTACAAGTTAGTCTGATTGAGTGAAACTGATGTACAAGTTAGTCTCATTGAGTGAAACTGATGTACAAGTTAGTCTCATTGAGTGAAACTGATGTACAAATTAGTCTCATTGAGTGAAACTGATGTACAAGTTAGTTTGATTGAGTGAAACTGATGTACAAGTTAGTCTCATTGAGTGAAACTGATGTACAAGTTAGTCTCATTGAGTGAAACTGATGTACAAGTTAGTCTCATTGAGTGAAACTGATGTACCAGTTAGTTGATTGAGTGAAACTGATGTACAAGTTAGTCTCATTGAGTGAAACTGATGTACCAGTTAGTTGGATTGAGTGTAACTGATGTACAAGTTAGTCTCATTGAGTGAAACTGATGTACAAATTAGTCTGATTGAGTGAAACTGATGTACAAGTTAGTCTGATTGAGTGAAACTGATGTACAATTAGTCTGATTGAGTGAAACTGATGTACAAGTTAGTCTGATTGTAACTGATGTACAAGTTAGTCTGATTGTAACTGATGTACAAGTTAGTCTGATTGTAACTGATGTACAAGTTAGTCTGATTGTAACTGATGTACAAGTTAGTCTGATTGTAACTGATGTACAAGTTAGTCTGATTGTAACTGATGTACAAGTTAGTCTGATTGTAACTGATGTACAAGTTAGTCTGATTGTAACTGATGTACAAGTTAGTCTGATTGTAACTGATGTACAAGTTAGTCTGATTGTAACTGATGTACAAGTTAGTCTGATTGAGTGTAACTGATGTACAAGTTAGTCTGATTGAGTGTTACTGATGTACAAGTTAGTCTGATTGTAACTGATGTACAAGTTAGTCTGATTGTAACTGATGTACAAGTTAGTCTGATTGTAACTGATGTACAAGTTAGTCTGATTGTAACTGATGTACAAGTTAGTCTGATTGTAACTGATGTACAAGTTAGTCTGATTGTAACTGATGTACAAGTTAGTCTGATTGTAACTGATGTACAAGGTAGTCTGATTGTAACTGATGCACAAGTTAGTCTGATTGTAACTGATGTACAAGTTAGTCTGATTGTAACTGATGTACAAGTTAGTCTGATTGTAACTGATGTACAAGTTAGTCTGATTGTAACTGATGTACAAGTTAGTCTGATTGTAACTGATGTACAAGTTAGTCTGATTGTAACTGATGTACAAGTTAGTCTGATTGTAACTGATGTACAAGTTAGTCTGATTGTAACTGATGTACAAGTTAGTCTGATTGTAACTGATGTACAAGTTAGTCTGATTGTAACTGATGTACAAGTTAGTCTGATTGTAACTGATGTACAAGTTAGTCTGATTGTAACTGATGTACAAGTTAGTCTGATTGTAACTGATGTACAAGTTAGTCTGATTGTAACTGATGTACCAGTTAGTTGGATTGTAACTGATGTACAAGTTAGTCTGATTGTAACTGATGTACAAGTTAGTCTGATTGTAACTGATGTACAAGTTAGTCTGATTGTAACTGATGTACAAGTTAGTCTGATTGAGTGTTACTGATGTACAAGTTAGTCTCATTGAGTGAAACTGATGTACCAGTTAGTCTGATTGAGTGTAACTGATGTACAAGTAGGTCTCATTGAGTGAAACTGATGTACCAGTTAGTCTGATTGAGTGTAACTGATGTACCAGTTAGTCTGATTGAGTGTAACTGATGTACAAGTTAGTCTCATTGAGTGAAACTGATGTACAAGTTAGTCTCATTGAGTGAAACTGATGTACAAGTTAGTCTCATTGAGTGTAACTGATGTACCAGTTAGTCTGATTGAGTGTAACTGATGTACAAGTTAGTGTCATTGAGTGTAACTGATGTACAAGTTAGTCTGATTGAGTGTAACTGATGTACCAGTTAGTCTCATTGAGTGAAACTGATGTACACGTTAGTCTCATTGAGTGAAACTGATGTACCAGTTAGTTGGATTGAGTGAAACTGATGTACAAGTTAGTCTCATTGAGTGAAACTGATGTACAAGTTAGTCTCATTGAGTGTAACTGATGTACAAGTTAGTCTCATTGAGTGAAACTGATGTACAAGTTAGTCTCATTGAGTGAAACTGATGTACAAGTTAGTCTGATTGAGTGAAACTGATGTACAAGTTAGTCTGATTGAGTGTAACTGATGTACAAGTTAGTCTCATTGAGTATTGAGTGAAACTGATGTACAAGTTAGTCTCATTGATTGAGTGAAACTGATGTACCAGTTAGTTGGATTGAGTGTAACTGATGTACAAGTTAGTCTCATTGAGTGTAACTGATGTACAAGTTAGTCTCATTGAGTGAAACTGATGTACAAGTTAGTCTGATTGAGTGAAACTGATGTACAAGTTAGTCTCATTGAGTGAAACTGATGTACCAGTTAGTTGGATTGAGTGAAACTGATGTACCAGTTAGTTCATTGAGTGTAACTGATGTACAAGTTAGTTGGATTGAGTGTAACTGATGTACAAGTTAGTCTCATTGAGTGAAACTGATGTACAAGTTAGTCTCATTGAGTGAAACTGATGTACAAGTTAGTCTGATTGAGTGAAACTGATGTACAAGTTAGTCTCATTGAGTGAAACTGATGTACAAGTTAGTCTCATTGAGTGAAACTGATGTACAAGTTAGTCTCATTGAGTGAAACTGATGTACAAGTTAGTTTGATTGAGTGAAACTGATGTACAAGTTAGTCTCATTGAGTGAAACTGATGTACAAGTTAGTCTCATTGAGTGAAACTGATGTACAAGTTAGTCTCATTGAGTGAAACTGATGTACCAGTTAGTTGATTGAGTGAAACTGATGTACAAGTTAGTCTCATTGAGTGAAACTGATGTACCAGTTAGTTGGATTGAGTGAAACTGATGTACCAGTTAGTTCATTGAGTGTAACTGATGTACAAGTTAGTCTGATTGAGTGAAACTGATGTACAAGTTAGTCTGATTGAGTGAAACTGATGTACAAGTTAGTCTGATTGAGTGAAACTGATGTACAAGTTAGTCTGATTGTAACTGATGTACAAGTTAGTCTGATTGTAACTGATGTACAAGTTAGTCTGATTGTAACTGATGTACAAGTTAGTCTGATTGTAACTGATGTACAAGTTAGTCTGATTGTAACTGATGTACAAGTTAGTCTGATTGTAACTGATGTACAAGTTAGTCTGATTGTAACTGATGTACAAGTTAGTCTGATTGTAACTGATGTACAAGTTAGTCTGATTGTAACTGATGTACAAGTTAGTCTGATTGTAACTGATGTACAAGTTAGTCTGATTGAGTGTTACTGATGTACAAGTTAGTCTGATTGAGTGTTACTGATGTACAAGTTAGTCTGATTGTAACTGATGTACAAGTTAGTCTGATTGTAACTGATGTACAAGTTAGTCTGATTGTAACTGATGTACAAGTTAGTCTGATTGTAACTGATGTACAAGTTAGTCTGATTGTAACTGATGTACAAGTTAGTCTGATTGTAACTGATGTACAAGTTAGTCTGATTGTAACTGATGTACAAGGTAGTCTGATTGTAACTGATGTACAAGTTAGTCTGATTGTAACTGATGTACAAGTTAGTCTGATTGTAACTGATGTACAAGTTAGTCTGATTGTAACTGATGTACAAGTTAGTCTGATTGTAACTGATGCACAAGTTAGTCTGATTGTAACTGATGTACAAGTTAGTCTGATTGTAACTGATGTACAAGTTAGTCTGATTGTAACTGATGTACAAGTTAGTCTGATTGTAACTGATGTACAAGTTAGTCTGATTGTAACTGATGTACAAGTTAGTCTGATTGTAACTGATGTACAAGTTAGTCTGATTGTAACTGATGTACAAGTTAGTCTGATTGTAACTGATGTACAAGTTAGTCTGATTGTAACTGATGTACAAGTTAGTCTGATTGTAACTGATGTACCAGTTAGTTGGATTGTAACTGATGTACAAGTTAGTCTGATTGTAACGGATGTACAAGTTAGTCTGATTGTAACTGATGTACAAGTTAGTCTGATTGTAACTGATGTACAAGTTAGTCTGATTGAGTGTTACTGATGTACAAGTTAGTCTCATTGAGTGAAACTGATGTACCAGTTAGTCTGATTGAGTGTAACTGATGTACAAGTAGTCTCATTGAGTGAAACTGATGTACCAGTTAGTCTGATTGAGTGTAACTGATGTACCAGTTAGTCTGATTGAGTGTAACTGATGTACCAGTTAGTCTGATTGAGTGTAACTGATGTACAAGTTAGTCTCATTGAGTGAAACTGATGTACAAGTTAGTCTGATTGAGTGTAACTGATGTACAAGTTAGTCTCATTGAGTGAAACTGATGTACAAATTAGTCTCATTGAGTGAAACTGATGTACAAGTTAGTCTCATTGAGTGTAACTGATGTACCAGTTAGTCTGATTGAGTGTAACTGATGTACAAGTTAGTGTCATTGAGTGTAACTGATGTACAAGTTAGTCTGATTGAGTGTAACTGATGTACCAGTTAGTCTCATTGAGTGAAACTGATGTACACGTTAGTCTCATTGAGTGTAACTGATGTACAAGTTAGTCTCATTGAGTGTAACTGATGTACCAGTTAGTCTGATTGAGTGTAACTGATGTACAAGTTAGTCTGATTGAGTGTAACTGATGTACCAGTTAGTCTGATTGAGTGTAACTGATGTACCAGTTAGTCTGATTGAGTGTAACTGATGTACCAGTTAGTCTGATTGAGTGTAACTGATGTACAAGTTAGTCTGATTGAGTGTAACTGATGTACCAGTTAGTCTGATTGAGTGTAACTGATGTACAAGTTAGTCTCATTGAGTGTAACTGATGTACCAGTTAGTCTGATTGAGTGTAACTGATGTACCAGTTAGTCTGATTGAGTGTAACTGATGTACCAGTTAGTCTCATTGAGTGAAACTGATGTACCAGTTAGTTGGATTGAGTGTAACTGATGTACAAGTTAGTCTCATTGAGTGTAACTGATGTACAAGTTAGTCTCATTGAGTGAAACTGATGTACAAGTTAGTCTCATTGAGTGAAACTGATGTACAAGTTAGTCTCATTGAGTGTAACTGATGTACAAGTTAGTCTCATTGAGTGTAACTGATGTACAAGTTAGTCTCATTGAGTGAAACTGATGTACAAGTTAGTCTCATTGAGTGAAACTGATGTACAAGTTAGTCTCATTGAGTGAAACTGATGTACAAGTTAGTCTCATTGAGTGAAACTGATGTACAAGTTAGTCTCATTGAGTGAAACTGATGTACCAGTTAGTCTCATTGAGTGAAACTGATGTACAAGTTAGTCTCATTGAGTGTAACTGATGTACAAGTTAGTCTCATTGAGTGTAACTGATGTACCAGTTAGTTGGATTGAGTTTAACTGATGTACAAGTTAGTCTCATTGAGTGTAACTGATGTACCAGTTAGTTGGATTGAGTGTAACTGATGTACAAGTTAGTCTCATTGAGTGAAACTGATGTACCAGTTAGTTGGATTGAGTGTAACTGATGTACAAGTTAGTCTCATTGAGTGAAACTGATGTACCAGTTAGTTGGATTGAGTGAAACTGATGTACAAGTTAGTCTCATTGAGTGAAACTGATGTACCAGTTAGTTGGATTGAGTGAAACTGATGTACAAGTTAGTCTCATTGAGTGAAACTGATGTACCAGTTAGTTGGATTGAGTGAAACTGATGTACAAGTTAGTCTCATTGAGTGAAACTGATGTACCAGTTAGTCTCATTGAGTGAAACTGATGTACAAGTTAGTCTCATTGAGTGAAACTGATGTACAAGTTAGTCTCATTGAGTGAAACTGATGTACCAGTTAGTCTGATTGAGTGTAACTGATGTACAAGTTAGTCTCATTGAGTGTAACTGATGTACAAGTTAGTCTCATTGAGTGTAACTGATGTACAAGTTAGTCTCATTGAGTGTAACTGATGTACAAGTTAGTCTCATTGAGTGAAACTGATGTACAAGTTAGTCTCATTGAGTGTAACTGATGTACAAGTTAGTCTCATTGAGTGTAACTGATGTACCAGTTAGTCAGAGTGTAACTGATGTACAAGTTAGTCTCATTGAGTGTAACTGATGTACCAGTTAGTCAGAGTGTAACTGATGTACCAGTTAGTCTCATTGAGTGTAACTGATGTACCAGTTAGTCTCATTGAGTGAAACTGATGTACCAGTTAGTCTGATTGAGTGTAACTGATGTACCAGTTAGTCTCATTGAGTGTAACTGATGTACCAGTTAGTCTCATTGAGTGAAACTGATGTACACGTTAGTCTCATTGAGTGTAACTGATGTACACGTTAGTCTCATTGAGTGAAACTGATGTACACGTTAGTCTCATTGAGTGAAACTGATGTACACGTTAGTCTCATTGAGTGTAACTCATGTACACGTTAGTCTCATTGAGTGTAACTGATGTACCAGTTAGTCTGATTGAGTGAAACTGATGTACACGTTAGTCTCATTGAGTGTAACTGATGTACACGTTAGTCTCATTGAGTGAAACTGATGTACACGTTAGTCTCATTGAGTGTAACTGATGTACAAGTTAGTCTGATTGAGTGAAACTGATGTACAAGTTAGTCTCATTGAGTTAAACTGATGTACACGTTAGTCTCATTGAGTGTAACTGATGTACCAGTTAGTCTCATTGAGTGTAACTGATGTACCAGTTAGTCTCATTGAGTGTAACTGATGTACAAGTTAGTCTCATTGAGTGAAACTGATGTACAAGTTAGTCTCATTGAGTGTAACTGATGTACAAGTTAGTCTCATTGAGTGTAACTGATGTACCAGTTAGTCTCATTGAGTGAAACTGATGTACCAGTTAGTCTCATTGAGTGTAACTGATGTACCAGTTAGTCTCATTGAGTGTAACTGATGTACCAGTTAGTCTCATTGAGTGAAACTGATGTACAAGTTAGTCTCATTGAGTGAAACTCATGTACAAGTTAGTCTCATTGAGTGAAACTCATGTACAAGTTAGTCTCATTGAGTGTAACTGATGTACCAGTTAGTCTCATTGAGTGAAACTCATGTACAAGTTAGTCTCATTGAGTGAAACTCATGTACAAGTTAGTCTCATTGAGTGAAACTGATGTACAAGTTAGTCTCATTGAGTGAAACTGATGTACAAGTTAGTCTCATTGAGTGAAACTGATGTACCAGTTAGTCTGATTGAGTGAAACTGATGTACAAGTTAGTCTCATTGAGTGTAACTGATGTACCAGTTAGTCTCATTGAGTGAAACTGATGTACCAGTTAGTCTCATTGAGTGTAACTGATGTACAAGTTAGTCTCATTGAGTGTAACTGATGTACCAGTTAGTCTCATTGAGTGTAACTGATGTACAAGTTAGTCTCATTGAGTGTAACTGATGTACCAGTTAGTCTCATTGAGTGTAACTGATGTACAAGTTAGTCTCATTGAGTGTAACTGATGTACCAGTTAGTCTCATTGAGTGAAACTGATGTACAAGTTAGTCTCATTGAGTGTAACTGATGTACCAGTTAGTCTCATTGAGTGTAACTGATGTACCAGTTAGTCTCATTGAGTGTAACTGATGTACAAGTTAGTCTCATTGAGTGTAACTGATGTACCAGTTAGTCTCATTGAGTGTAACTGATGTACAAGTTAGTCTCATTGAGTGTAACTGATGTACCAGTTAGTCTCATTGAGTGAAACTGATGTACAAGTTAGTCTGATTGTAACTGATGTACAAGTTAGTCTGATTGTAACTGATGTACAAGTTAGTCTGATTGTAACTGATGTACAAGTTAGTCTGATTGTAACTGATGTACAAGTTAGTCTGATTGTAACTGATGTACAAGTTAGTCTGATTGTAACTGATGTACAAGTTAGTCTGATTGTAACTGATGTACAAGTTAGTCTGATTGTAACTGATGTACAAGTTAGTCTGATTGTAACTGATGTACAAGTTAGTCTGATTGTAACTGATGTACAAGTTAGTCTGATTGTAACTGATGTACAAGTTAGTCTGATTGTAACTGATGTACAAGTTAGTCTGATTGTAACTGATGTACAAGTTAGTCTGATTGTAACTGATGTACAAGTTAGTCTGATTGTAACTGATGTACAAGTTAGTCTGATGTAACTGATGTACAAGTTAGTCTGATTGTAACTGATGTACAAGTTAGTCTGATTGTAACTGATGTACAAGTTAGTCTGATTGAGTGTTACTGATGTACAAGTTAGTCTCATTGAGTGAAACTGATGTACCAGTTAGTCTGATTGAGTGTAACTGATGTACAAGTAGGTCTCATTGAGTGAAACTGATGTACCAGTTAGTCTGATTGAGTGTAACTGATGTACCAGTTAGTCTGATTGAGTGTAACTGATGTACCAGTTAGTCTGATTGAGTGTAACTGATGTACCAGTTAGTCTCATTGAGTGTAACTGATGTACCAGTTAGTCTCATTGAGTGTAACTGATGTACAAGTTAGTCTGATTGTAACTCATGTACAAGTTAGTCTCATTGAGTGTAACTGATGTACAAGTTAGTCTCATTGAGTGAAACTGATGTACCAGTTAGTTGATTGAGTTTAACTGATGTACAAGTTAGTCTCATTGAGTGTAACTGATGTACCAGTTAGTTCATTGAGTGTAACTGATGTACAAGTTAGTCTCATTGAGTGAAACTGATGTACCAGTTAGTCTCATTGAGTGTAACTGATGTACAAGTTAGTCTCATTGAGTGAAACTGATGTACCAGTTAGTTCATTGAGTGAAACTGATGTACAAGTTAGTCTCATTGAGTGAAACTGATGTACCAGTTAGTTCATTGAGTGAAACTGATGTACAAGTTAGTCTCATTGAGTGAAACTGATGTACCAGTTAGTTGATTGAGTGAAACTGATGTACAAGTTAGTCTCATTGAGTGAAACTGATGTACCAGTTAGTCTCATTGAGTGAAACTGATGTACAAGTTAGTCTCATTGAGTGAAACTGATGTACAAGTTAGTCTCATTGAGTGAAACTGATGTACCAGTTAGTCTGATTGAGTGTAACTGATGTACAAGTTAGTCTCATTGAGTGTAACTGATGTACAAGTTAGTCTCATTGAGTGTAACTGATGTACAAGTTAGTCTCATTGAGTGTAACTGATGTACAAGTTAGTCTCATTGAGTGAAACTGATGTACAAGTTAGTCTCATTGAGTGTAACTGATGTACAAGTTAGTCTCATTGAGTGTAACTGATGTACCAGTTAGTCATTGAGTGTAACTGATGTACAAGTTAGTCTCATTGAGTGTAACTGATGTACCAGTTAGTCAGAGTGTAACTGATGTACAAGTTAGTCTCATTGAGTGTAACTGATGTACCAGTTAGTCTCATTGAGTGAAACTGATGTACCAGTTAGTCTGATTGAGTGTAACTGATGTACCAGTTAGTCTCATTGAGTGTAACTGATGTACCAGTTAGTCTCATTGAGTGAAACTGATGTACAAGTTAGTCTCATTGAGTGTAACTGATGTACAAGTTAGTCTCATTGAGTGAAACTGATGTACACGTTAGTCTCATTGAGTGAAACTGATGTACACGTTAGTCTCATTGAGTGTAACTGATGTACACGTTAGTCTCATTGAGTGTAACTGATGTACCAGTTAGTCTGATTGAGTGAAACTGATGTACACGTTAGTCTCATTGAGTGTAACTGATGTACAAGTTAGTCTCATTGAGTGAAACTGATGTACACGTTAGTCTCATTGAGTGTAACTGATGTACAAGTTAGTCTGATTGAGTGAAACTGATGTACAAGTTAGTCTCATTGAGTGAAACTGATGTACAAGTTAGTCTCATTGAGTGTAACTGATGTACCAGTTAGTCTCATTGAGTGTAACTGATGTACCAGTTAGTCTCATTGAGTGTAACTGATGTACAAGTTAGTCTCATTGAGTGAAACTGATGTACAAGTTAGTCTCATTGAGTGTAACTGATGTACAAGTTAGTCTCATTGAGTGTAACTGATGTACAAGTTAGTCTCATTGAGTGAAACTGATGTACAAGTTAGTCTCATTGAGTGTAACTGATGTACCAGTTAGTCTCATTGAGTGTAACTGATGTACCAGTTAGTCTCATTGAGTGAAACTGATGTACAAGTTAGTCTCATTGAGTGAAACTCATGTACAAGTTAGTCTCATTGAGTGAAACTCATGTACACGTTAGTCTCATTGAGTGTAACTGATGTACCAGTTAGTCTCATTGAGTGAAACTCATGTACAAGTTAGACTCATTGAGTGAAACTCATGTACAAGTTAGTCTCATTGAGTGAAACTGATGTACAAGTTAGTCTCATTGAGTGAAACTGATGTACAAGTTAGTCTCATTGAGTGAAACTGATGTACCAGTTAGTCTGATTGAGTGAAACTGATGTACAAGTTAGTCTCATTGAGTGTAACTGATGTACCAGTTAGTCTCATTGAGTGAAACTGATGTACAGTTAGTCTCATTGAGTGTAACTGATGTACAAGTTAGTCTCATTGAGTGTAACTGATGTACCAGTTAGTCTCATTGAGTGTAACTGATGTACAAGTTAGTCTCATTGAGTGTAACTGATGTACCAGTTAGTCTCATTGAGTGTAACTGATGTACAAGTTAGTCTCATTGAGTGTAACTGATGTACCAGTTAGTCTCATTGAGTGAAACTGATGTACAAGTTAGTCTCATTGAGTGTAACTGATGTACCAGTTAGTCTCATTGAGTGTAACTGATGTACAAGTTAGTCTCATTGAGTGTAACTGATGTACAAGTTAGTCTCATTGAGTGTAACTGATGTACCAGTTAGTCTCATTGAGTGTAACTGATGTACAAGTTAGTCTCATTGAGTGTAACTGATGTACCAGTTAGTCTCATTGAGTGAAACTGATGTACAAGTTAGTCTGATTGTGAACTGATGTACAAGTTAGTCTGATTGTAACTGATGTACAAGTTAGTCTGATTGTAACTGATGTACAAGTTAGTCTGATTGTAACTGATGTACAAGTTAGTCTGATTGTAACTGATGTACAAGTTAGTCTGATTGTAACTGATGTACAAGTTAGTCTGATTGTAACTGATGTACAAGTTAGTCTGATTGTAACTGATGTACAAGTTAGTCTGATTGTAACTGATGTACAAGTTAGTCTGATTGTAACTGATGTA
Source organism: Megaustenia siamemsis (assembly GCA_032433765.1). NCBI lineage: Eukaryota > Metazoa > Mollusca > Gastropoda > Stylommatophora > Ariophantidae > Megaustenia > Megaustenia siamemsis. Next base: position 99,291,250 of record JAVIAB010000047.1, on the reverse strand, counting down.
CAAGTTAGTCTGATTGTAACTGATGTACAAGTTAGTCTGATTGTAACTGATGTACAAGTTAGTCTGATTGTAACTGATGTACAAGTTAGTCTGATTGTAACTGATGTACAAGTTAGTCTGATTGTAACTGATGTACAAGTTAGTCTGATTGTAACTGATGTACAAGTTAGTCTGATTGTAACTGATGTACAAGTTAGTCTGATTGTAACTGATGTACAAGTTAGTCTGATTGAGTGTAACTGATGTACAAGTTAGTCTCATTGAGTGAAACTGATGTACCAGTTAGTCTGATTGAGTGTAACTGATGTACAAGTAGGTCTCATTGAGTGAAACTGATGTACCAGTTAGTCTGATTGAGTGTAACTGATGTACCAGTTAGTCTGATTGAGTGTAACTGATGTACCAGTTAGTCTGATTGAGTGTAAACTGATGTACCAGTTAGTCTGATTGAGTGTAACTGATGTACCAGTTAGTCTCATTGAGTGTAACTGATGTACAAGTTAGTCTGATTGTAACTCATGTACAAGTTAGTCTCATTGAGTGTAACTGATGTACAAGTTAGTCTGATTGTAACTGATGTACAAGTTAGTCTGATTGTAACTGATGTACAAGTTAGTCTCATTGAGTGTAACTGATGTACAAGTTAGTCTCATTGAGTGTAACTCATGTACCAGTTAGTCTCATTGAGTGTAACTGATGTACAAGTTAGTCTGATTGAGTGTAACTGATGTACAAGTTAGTCTCATTGAGTGTAACTGATGTACAAGTTAGTCTCATTGAGTGTAACTGATGTACAAGTTAGTCTCATTGAGTGTAACTCATGTACCAGTTAGTCTCATTGAGTGTAACTGATGTACAAGTTAGTCTCATTGAGTGTAACTGATGTACAAGTTAGTCTCATTGAGTGTAACTGATGTACCAGTTAGTCTCATTGAGTGTAACTGATGTACAAGTTAGTCTCATTGAGTGTAACTGATGTACAAGTTAGTCTCATTGAGTGTAACTGATGTACAAGTTAGTCTCATTGAGTGTAACTGATGTACCAGTTAGTCTCATTGAGTGAAACTGATGTACCAGTTAGTCTCATTGAGTGTAACTGATGTACCAGTTAGTCTCATTGAGTGTAACTGATGTACCAGTTAGTCTCATTGAGTGTAACTCATGTACAAGTTAGTCTCATTGAGTGAAACTGATGTACAAGTTAGTCTCATTGAGTGTAACTGATGTACCAGTTAGTCTCATTGAGTGTAACTGATGTACCAGTTAGTCTGATTGAGTGAAACTGATGTACAAGTTAGTCTCATTGAGTGTAACTGATGTACAAGTTAGTCTGATTGAGTGAAACTGATGTACAAGTTAGTCTCATTGAGTGAAACTGATGTACAAGTTAGTCTCATTGAGTGAAACTGATGTACCAGTTAGTTGGATTGAGTGAAACTGATGTACAAGTTAGTCTCATTGAGTGAAACTGATGTACCAGTTAGTCTGATTGAGTGTAACTGATGTACAAGTTAGTCTCATTGAGTGAAACTGATGTACAAGTTAGTCTCATTGAGTGTAACTGATGTACAAGTTAGTCTCATTGAGTGAAACTGATGTACAAGTTAGTCTCATTGAGTGAAACTGATGTACAAGTTAGTCTCATTGAGTGTAACTCATGTACAAGTTAGTCTCATTGAGTGTAACTGATGTACCAGTTAGTCTGATTGAGTGAAACTGATGTACAAGTTAGTCTCATTGAGTGTAACTGATGTACAAGTTAGTCTCATTGAGTGAAACTGATGTACAAGTTAGTCTCATTGAGTGTAACTGATGTACAAGTTAGTCTGATTGAGTGAAACTGATGTACAAGTTAGTCTCATTGAGTGAAACTGATGTACACGTTAGTCTCATTGAGTGTAACTGATGTACAAGTTAGTCTCATTGAGTGTAACTGATGTACCAGTTAGTCTCATTGAGTGTAACTGATGTACAAGTTAGTCTCATTGAGTGAAACTGATGTACAAGTTAGTCTCATTGAGTGTAACTGATGTACAAGTTAGTCTCATTGAGTGTAACTGATGTACCAGTTAGTCTCATTGAGTGAAACTGATGTACAGTTAGTCTCATTGAGTGTAACTGATGTACCAGTTAGTCTCATTGAGTGTAACTGATGTACCAGTTAGTCTCATTGAGTGAAACTGATGTACAAGTTAGTCTCATTGAGTGAAACTGATGTACAAGTTAGTCTCATTGAGTGAAACTGATGTACAAGTTAGTCTCATTGAGTGTAACTGATGTACCAGTTAGTCTCATTGAGTGAAACTGATGTACAAGTTAGTCTCATTGAGTGAAACTGATGTACAAGTTAGTCTCATTGAGTGAAACTGATGTACAAGTTAGTCTCATTGAGTGAAACTGATGTACAAGTTAGTCTCATTGAGTGAAACTGATGTACCAGTTAGTCTGATTGAGTGAAACTGATGTACAAGTTAGTCTCATTGAGTGTAACTGATGTACCAGTTAGTCTCATTGAGTGAAACTGATGTACAAGTTAGTCTCATTGAGTGTAACTGATGTACAAGTTAGTCTCATTGAGTGTAACTGATGTACCAGTTAGTCTCATTGAGTGTAACTGATGTACAAGTTAGTCTCATTGAGTGTAACTGATGTACCAGTTAGTCTCATTGAGTGTAACTGATGTACAAGTTAGTCTCATTGAGTGTAACTGATGTACCAGTTAGTCTCATTGAGTGAAACTGATGTACAAGTTAGTCTCATTGAGTGTAACTGATGTACCAGTTAGTCTCATTGAGTGTAACTGATGTACCAGTTAGTCTCATTGAGTGTAACTGATGTACAAGTTAGTCTCATTGAGTGTAACTGATGTACCAGTTAGTCTCATTGAGTGTAACTGATGTACAAGTTAGTCTCATTGAGTGTAACTGATGTACCAGTTAGTCTCATTGAGTGAAACTGATGTACAAGTTAGTCTGATTGTAACTGATGTACAAGTTAGTCTGATTGTAACTGATGTACAAGTTAGTCTGATTGTAACTGATGTACAAGTTAGTCTGATTGAACTGATGTACAAGTTAGTCTGATTGTGAACTGATGTACAAGTTAGTCTGATTGTAACTGATGTACAAGTTAGTCTGATTGTAACTGATGTACAAGTTAGTCTGATTGTAACTGATGTACAAGTTAGTCTGATTGTAACTGATGTACAAGTTAGTCTGATTGTAAACTGATGTACAAGTTAGTCTGATTGTAAACTGATGTACAAGTTAGTCTGATTGTAACTGATGTACAAGTTAGTCTGATTGTAACTGATGTACAAGTTAGTCTGATTGTAACTGATGTACAAGTTAGTCTCATTGTGTAACTGATGTACAAGTTAGTCTGATTGTAACTGATGTACAAGTTAGTCTGATTGTAACTGATGTACAAGTTAGTCTGATTGTAACTGATGTACAAGTTAGTCTCATTGAGTGTTACTGATGTACAAGTTAGTCTCATTGAGTGAAACTGATGTACCAGTTAGTCTGATTGAGTGTAACTGATGTACAAGTTAGTCTCATTGAGTGAAACTGATGTACCAGTTAGTCTGATTGAGTGTAACTGATGTACCAGTTAGTCTGATTGAGTGTAACTGATGTACCAGTTAGTCTGATTGAGTGTAACTGATGTACCAGTTAGTCTGATTGAGTGTAACTGATGTACCAGTTAGTCTCATTGAGTGTAACTGATGTACAAGTTAGTCTGATTGTAAACTCATGTACAAGTTAGTCTCATTGAGTGTAACTGATGTACAAGTTAGTCTGATTGTAACTGATGTACAAGTTAGTCTCATTTGTAACTGATGTACAAGTTAGTCTCATTGAGTGTAACTGATGTACAAGTTAGTCTGATTGAGTGTAACTCATGTACCAGTTAGTCTCATTGAGTGTAACTGATGTACAAGTTAGTCTGATTGAGTGTAACTGATGTACAAGTTAGTCTCATTGAGTGTAACTGATGTACAAGTTAGTCTCATTGAGTGTAACTGATGTACAAGTTAGTCTCATTGAGTGTAACTGATGTCCAGTTAGTCTCATTGAGTGTAACTGATGTACAAGTTAGTCTCATTGAGTGTAACTGATGTACAAGTTAGTCTCATTGAGTGTAACTGATGTACCAGTTAGTCTCATTGAGTGTAACTGATGTACAAGTTAGTCTCATTGAGTGTAACTGATGTACAAGTTAGTCTCATTGAGTGTAACTGATGTACAAGTTAGTCTCATTGAGTGTAACTGATGTACCAGTTAGTCTCATTGAGTGAAACTGATGTACCAGTTAGTCTCATTGAGTGTAACTGATGTACCAGTTAGTCTCATTGAGTGTAACTGATGTACCAGTTAGTCTCATTGAGTGTAACTGATGTACAAGTTAGTCTCATTGAGTGAACTGATGTACAAGTTAGTCTCATTGAGTGTAACTGATGTACAAGTTAGTCTCATTGAGTGTAACTGATGTACCAGTTAGTCTGATTGAGTGAAACTGATGTACAAGTTAGTCTCATTGAGTGTAACTGATGTACAAGTTAGTCTCATTGAGTGAAACTGATGTACAAGTTAGTCTCATTGAGTGAAACTGATGTACAAGTTAGTCTCATTGAGTGAAACTGATGTACAGTTAGTCTGATTGAGTGAAACTGATGTACAAGTTAGTCTCATTGAGTGAAACTGATGTACCAGTTAGTCTGATTGAGTGTAACTGATGTACAAGTTAGTCTCATTGAGTGAAACTGATGTACAAGTTAGTCTCATTGAGTGTAACTGATGTACAAGTTAGTCTCATTGAGTGAAACTGATGTACAGTTAGTCTCATTGAGTGAAACTGATGTACAAGTTAGTCTCATTGAGTGAAACTGATGTACAAGTTAGTCTCATTGAGTGAAACTGATGTACAAGTTAGTCTCATTGAGTGTAACTGATGTACAAGTTAGTCTCATTGAGTGAAACTGATGTACAAGTTAGTCTCATTGAGTGAAACTGATGTACAAGTTAGTCTGATTGAGTGAAACTGATGTACAAGTTAGTCTCATTGAGTGTAACTGATGTACAAGTTAGTCTCATTGAGTGAAACTGATGTACAAGTTAGTCTCATTGAGTGAAACTGATGTACAAGTTAGTCTCATTGAGTGTAACTGATGTACAAGTTAGTCTCATTGAGTGAAACTGATGTACAAGTTAGTCTCATTGAGTGAAACTGATGTACAAGTTAGTCTCATTGAGTGAAACTGATGTACAAGTTAGTCTCATTGAGTGAAACTGATGTACCAGTTAGTCTGATTGAGTGAAACTGATGTACAAGTTAGTCTCATTGAGTGAAACTGATGTACAAGTTAGTCTCATTGAGTGTAACTGATGTACAAGTTAGTCTCATTGAGTGAACTGATGTACAAGTTAGTCTCATTGAGTGAAACTGATGTACAAGTTAGTCTCATTGAGTGAAACTGATGTACAAGTTAGTCTCATTGAGTGAAACTGATGTACAAGTTAGTCTCATTGAGTGAAACTGATGTACAAGTTAGTCTCATTGAGTGAAACTGATGTACCAGTTAGTCTCATTGAGTGTAACTGATGTACAAGTTAGTCTCATTGAGTGTAACTGATGTACAAGTTAGTTCATTGAGTGTAACTGATGTACAAGTTAGTCTCATTGAGTGAACTGATGTACAAGTTATTCTCATTGAGTGTAACTGATGTACAAGTTAGTCTCATTGAGTGAAACTGATGTACAAGTTAGTCTCATTGAGTGAAACTGATGTACAAGTTAGTCTCATTG
>JAVIAB010000047.1:99114598-99285342 GCA_032433765.1 Megaustenia siamemsis | reverse complement strand
CTCACTATAGTCCGTTCAGATTCGTTTGCCGAGATGTTATGATTTATAATTCAAAAAGTTCTTGATGATTTCACATGATTTTTGGCATACGGTGTTAAAATGTCCATGTCACGAGAACATATGTGTTACTCGATGTCTAGCTATAACGGTTTTCTTAAAGCGGCGAATTCCTTTGATCTTTGCCCATGTAACTATTATTTTGACCCTAATCAAAATGTTTTACAGTAATCTAGTGCAACGATGACCCATAGGCGTGTCCATAAAATTTTACTTGGTGGCAAGTATACAAATTTTAAATTATATATAGAACTTTTTTCGTAGAGTCAATTTGATATAGTTCCATGCTCTTGGTGTGAGTTTCCCAATGTTGTCGCTGCCTTTCAAATACGTACATTTAGTTCCTCATCTAAGGAAAGTGTGGCTGTAATAGTGGATCCAAGATAGCTGAACTTCTGTACTGACTCAAGCAGGCTTCCATTCAAAGTAATGGTTGTTGGTTTGCTTATAACATATTTTTGATTGCTTGGGTGGTCTTGAACAATAAACTGTTTAACAAATCAACTAGGAAATTTTGCAAATCAAACTATTTATCTGTAGACTTAATCAGAGTAATGATCATTCAGAATCAGACGAGTCAAATAGGTCGATTACTGCTTTCGGCTGAACAAACAACAAACCATCCTTTTTCCAATTCCTCTTCTTGTCGTAACACATGATCCTCACATTTTACCCAGTAGTCTTTATTTATATTTGATAGAGCCTGATTTGTAAGTGTCTCAACATCGCATAATTTGAAAGTTTTATTTGTATATGCTACGTGTCCTTTAACTTTTGCCCAAACTAGTTCTATAGGATTTAAGTGTGCATGATATGGAGGTAGTCTCAACATCTATGGCCATGTTCTTGAATTAACTTGTCTATTTTAAATATCTTTGTACGTTGTGTCTGTTTTACAAGGCTAAGTAATTCGGGTTTCAAGTAGCTGTCGTTAACTTGTATGTGTTCTTTTATGAGCCACGTTTTGATTGCATCTTTTGTACTCGATGATGTTGGGATTCTATCTTCTACGTTAACTACGTTATGGTATGAAGCATTGTCCATTATCAGACAGAAGGTCGATCTAATATTGGAAGGATACTTTTCTCGATCCAGTCTTTAAATATGTGCCCATTCATTTCGGAGTGGTAGTCTCTATTGTCTATGGATTTTGAAATGAAAACGAGATGAGCATTCTGCAACAACCCATTATGTCTGCTACCCTGCATGTGCAACTATCAAACGTTGCCCTTTACTGCTTGGTACTGATCTTTAATACTTCCATCTGCTAACTGCCATTCCTTTTCATTTGTATGATGAGCGTTGATCCAAGTTTCATCTAAACAAACAATATCATAATCATTTTCGCGCATTTCCTTCACTTCACGTAAATACTTGCTTCTAAGAGCTATAGATGTGGCTTCTCACAAATAATGTTTTTTCCACCAGCATACTTTCTAAAGGTGAAGCCTGCACTTCTTAATATTTTCCATAATGAAGTTTTTGATATTTCAATGTCGTTGTTAGTTTTCAGCCAAAGCTTCAACTTTCTAAGTGTCACTTCTTCGTTTATATCAAACATTCGACAGATTTCTCTTTTTACTAGGTCCTTATCAAAACTGTCTAACGTTTCTTTCCTTCCTTGCTTTCTTGCATTTGTTGGCAATAAATATCCGCTTCCTTTAACTATTCGATCAAATGAACGTTTACACAAACCTAAATATGCATTGTTCTCTTCTCAGGGTTTGATAAAGAACAATAAAGATGTCCCTTTTTACGCTCTCTGCAGAAGTATTGATAAATCTTTATAGCAATGTTATGCTCAGTAAAATATTTTGCCTTTATATTCATTCTCACATAGACTTGCAGAAGATAATATGGATAGTGCCGCCTCCTTTCTGTAAATATTGAGATTTGCCTCTGAATTATGACTCGAACTCGAGTCTACGGCCGTGATTTTGACGTCACATAATTTCCGGTTTCGGCTAAAATGTCATTTTGTGCTAAACGGGAAATTTCATATGTAACATTTCTTTATAAAAATTTATAGTGGAACATAACTATTTTAGGACGGTGCGCATTCAGCCGTGAAGGTCATGCCTATATGTTAAAGAATCAGCTGTGAGATGTAAGCATCTACATAATCCCGCCGGTGTTTATAATATCGATTAACTTTTTTTAAATAGGTTAAATAAGGCATCTTTGAAACTGGATCACATTTCTTTGATAAAAAATATTTTTATAGCGACATTAGTATTCTAAACCTAACTTCAAAAGATCAATGCAAATGAACAATAAGTTTTTGAAAAAATAAATTAATGTTTAGGCAAACGAATCTGAACGGACTATAGCAGCCAAGAGAACCATCTACAACTACTCAGCAGAACAATACCAGGAAAAGTGAATCATGGGACCAGGAAAAGTTGAATCATAGGACCAGGAAAAGTTGAATCATAGGACCAGGAAAAGTTGAATCATGGGACCAGGAAAAGTTGAATCATGGGACCAGGAAAAGTTGAATCATGGGACCAGGAAAAGTGAATCATGGGACCAGGAAAAGTTGAATCATGGGACCAGGAAAAGTTGAATCATGGGACCAGGAAAAGTTGAATCATAGGACCAGGAAAAATTGAATCATGGGACCAGGAAAAGTTAAATCATAGGACCAGGAAAAGTTGAATCATAGGACAGGAAAAGTTGAATCATGGGACCAGGAAAAGTTAAATCATAGGACCAGGAAAAGTTGAATCATAGGACCAGGAAAAGTTGAATCATAGGACCAGGAAAAGTTGAATCATGGGACCAGGAAAAGTTAAATCATAGGACCAGGAAAAGTTGAATCATAGGACCAGGAAAAGTTTAATCATAGGACCAGGAAAAGTTGAATCATGGGACCAGGAAAAGTTGAATCATAGGACCAGAAAAGTTGAATCATAGGACCAGGAAAAGTTGAATCATAGGACCAGGAAAAGTTGAATCATGGGACCAGGAAAAGTTAAATCATAGGACCAGGAAAAGTTGAATCATAGGACCAGGAAAAGTTTAATCATAGGACCAGGAAAAGTTGAATCATGGGACCAGGAAAAGTTAAATCATAGGACCAGGAAAAGTTGAATCATAGGACCAGGAAAAGTTTAATCATAGGACCAGGAAAAGTTGAATCATGGGACCAGGAAAAGTTGAATCATAGGACCAGGAAAAGTTGAATCATAGGACCAGGAAAAGTTGAATCATAGGACCAGGAAAAGTTGAATCATAGGACCAGGAAAAGTTGAATCATAGGACCAGGAAAAGTTGAATCATGGACCAGGAAAAGTTGAATCATGGGACCAGGAAAAGTTGAATCATGGGACCAGGAAAAGTTGAATCATGGGACCAGGAAAAAGTTGAATCATGGGACAGGAAAAGTTGAATCATAGCACCATGAAAAGTTGAATCATGGGACCAGGAAAAGTTGAATCATGGGACCAGGAAAAGTTGAATAATGGGACCAGAAAACAATCAAGACTTACAAGAACTAACACCAAATTATCGTCAACAACGAGAACTAGTGTCTGTTAATCTTATAACCTCTACGGTACAATTACATTCTACCTGCCCTACTGTCTGTTATATCATATCATATCATATCATATCATATCATATCATATCATATCATATCATATCATATCTTACCGTATCGTATATTATATTGTATTATATTAATTAATTATATATATTATATTATATTATATTATATTATGTTATGTTATGTTATAGTATATTATATTATATTATATTATATTATATTATATTATATATATATTATATTATATTATATTATATTATATTATATTATATTATATTATATATTATATTATATTATATTATATTATATTATATTATATTATATTATATTATATTATATTATATTATATTATTTAAGTGTCTTGAGAGCCAGATGTTTGACAACAACTGCTGACACGGAGCACCGAGAGAACGATGCCAAGAAACAGCTGTTGAACAGTTCATCTCTGGATGCAGCAAATCAAGTGCCGTCTCTCATCTGTCGGTGGCGGCGCGTCGCGTGCATTGATCAGCGCCGTTTTTGTGTCTGGCACTCATGGCACTACGCGCGCCCCTCACACACAAACTTGGGCTATCGTCTCGTGACGGCAAGTTGCGGTCGCTTCAAACTCTGCCTTCGTGTTGTGACGTTTGCTAGTGACTAGCGGAGACATCTGCCGTGGTGTATCTGTGATCACTTTGCTGCGGTTTCTGACGGACATTTGAGTACTTTAGTTCAGTTAACTTCTGGGCGACTACGGCAAGTGCCTCCATGCGGTGTTGTGTGACTTGAATGTGTGTAGTGAGTGGGAGGTACTGCTGGAGCACGGGGTATCACAGCAAGTGCGTGTTTATTATTGCAGTCGGTGATTGCTGTGGGTATGTGAACTTATGATACCTCTCTCTCTCTCTCTCTCTCTCTCTCTCTCTCTCTCTCTTTCTCTATCTCTCTCTCTCTCTCTCTCTCACGTAGCGTCTTCCTTTGATCTTCACCTGTCTCTACCTGGCATGTTAGACTACCCACCTGATCATTGTGTTCTCCCGTGACAGAGTCAGGCCAAATTAAGCATCACAAACACCCGACAGCTCAAGTCACATATCACAACACCTGACAGCTCAAGTCACCTATCACAACATCTGACAACTCAGATCACCTATCACAACACCTGGCAGCTCAGATCACCTATCACAACACCTGACAGCTCAAGTCACCTATCACAACACCTGACAGCTCAGATCACCTATCACAACACCTGACAGCTCAAGTCACCTATCACAACACCTGACAGCTCAAGTCACCTATCACAACACCTGACAGCTCAGATCACCTATCACAACACCTGACAGCTCAGATCACCTACCACAACACCTGACAGCTCAGATCACCTATCACAACACCTGACAGCTCAGATCACCTATCACAACACCTGACAGCTCAGATCACCTATCACAACACCTGACAGCTCAGATCACCTATCACAACACCTGACAGCTCAGATCACCTATCACAACACCTAACAGCTCAGATCACCTATCACAACACCTGACAGCTCAAGTCACCTATCAAAATACCTGCAATCTCACGTCACCTATCACAACATCTGACAGCTCAGGTCACCTATCACAACACATGACAGCTCAAGTCACCTATCACAACACCTGACAGCTCAGATCACCTATCACAACACCTGACAGCTCAGATCACCTATCACAACACCTGACAGCTCAGATCACCTATCACAACACCTAACAGCTCAGATCACCTATCACAACACCTGACAACTCAAGTCACATATCAAAATACCTGCAATCTCAGGTTACCTATCACAACATCTGACAGCTCAGGTCACCTATCACAACACCTGACAGCTCAGGTCACATATCACAACACCTGACAGCTCAAGTCACCTATCACAACACCTGCCATCTCGGGTCACCTATCACAACACCTGACCGCTCAGGTCACCTATCACAACACCTGACAGCTCAAGTCACCTATCACAACACCTGCAATCTCGGGTCACCTATCACAACACCTGACAGCTCAGATCACCTATCAGAACACGGCACTACAGCATGATTTACAACAATTAGTTAACACTTTTACTAACACATTTGAGGTGCTGTAAATGTGCACCTCACCACGTTTCTAGAACACACATTCACATAAATAGTGAGGAATGTTTGGTGCGTCCTGACGTCACCATAATGACGTCACACATTAAACGGATTAACTACCCACGAAAGCTTCAAACTTTCTGACTGTACAAGGTCATTTCAGTCATATGACTGATTATATTGTTATCTCAGTCACATTAGCGATATTTAAGGTAATTTGTAATCATATGACTGGTACTGAAGATGATCACGAACACTTTAGTGACATTTGAAATAATATCAAAGAGCCTGAAATGAGCAATCACTCATCGACCAGTAATCACAATTCTTAGCAGTTATCAATGAACATCGAATCTCGTTACTGGAAAGGTCCCAATCATAACAAGCGTCGGCCAGCAAAGCCAGCAAAATGTAATATCGCTGCCTTCATCCACAAGTAAACCTTTAGATACACTTTGAGAAAAGGATTCCACAGAAAATATAAGTTATTGTTCTATCACTGGACCCACTAGTCAGAGTCACTGTTCTATATCCGGAACCACTAGTCAGAGTAAACTGTTTTATCACTGGACCCACTAGTCAGAGTAACTGTTTTATCACTGGACCCACTAGTCAGAGTAACTGTTTTATCATTGGACCCACTAGTCAGAGTCACTGTTTTATCACTGGACCCACTAGTCAGAGTTACTGTTTTATCATTGGACCCACTAGTCAGAGTAACTGTTTTATCACTGGACCACTAGTCAGAGTAACTGTTTTATCACTGGACCCACTAGTCAGAGTAACTGTTTTATCATTGGACCCACTAGTCAGAGTCACTGTTTATCACTGGACCACTAGTCAGAGTTACTGTTTTATCATTGGACCCACTAGTCAGAGTCACTGCTTTATCACTAGATCCACAAGTCAGAGTCACTGTTTTATCACTGGATCCACTAGTTAGAGTTACTGTTTTATCACTGGATCCACTAGTCAGAATCACTGTTCTGTCACTGGACCCACAAGTCAGAGTCACTGTTCTATCACTGGACCCACAAGTTAGAGTCACTGTTCTATCACTGGACCCACTAGTCAGAGTCACTGTTCTATCACTGGACCCACAAGTCAGAGTCACTGTTCTATCACTGGACCCACTAGTCAGAGTCACTGTTCTATCACTGGACCCACTAGTCAGAGTCACTGTTCTATCACTAGAACCACAAGTCAGAGTCACTGTTCTATCACTAGACGCACAAATCAGAGTCACTGTTCTATCACTAGACCCACTAGTCAGAGTCACTGCTTTATCACTAGATCCACAAGTCAGAGTCACTGTTTTATCACTAGACCCACAAGTCAGAGTCACTGTTCTATCACTAGACCCACAAGTTAGAGTCACTGTTTTATCACTAGACCCACGAGTCAGAGTCACTGTTTTATCACTAGACCCACAAGTTAGAGTCACTGTTCTATCACTAGATCCACAAGTCAGAGTCACTGTTTTATCACTAGACCCACGAGTCAGAGTCACTGTTTTATCACTAGACCCACAAGTTAGAGTCACTGTTTTATCACTAGACCCACGAGTTAGAGTTACTGTTTTATCACTAGACCCACAAGTTAGAGTCACCGTTTATCACTAGACCCACAAGTCAGAGTCACTGTTTTATCACTAGACCCACAAGTCAGAGTCACTGTTTTATCACTAGACCCACAAGTCAGAGTTACTGTTTTATCACTAGACCCACAAGTTAGAGTTACTGTTTTATCACTAGACCCACAGTCAGAGTCAACTGTTTTATCACTAGACCCACAAGTCAGAGTTACTGTTTTATCACTAGAACCCACAAGTTTAGAGTCACTGTTTTATCACTAGACCCACAAGTTAGAGTCACTGTTTTATCACGAGACCCACAAGTCAGAGTCACTATTTTATCACTAGACCCACAGGTCGGAGTTACTATTTTATCACTAGACCCACAAGTCAGTATCACTATTGAATCACTAGACCCACAAGTCAGAGTCACTGTTTTATCACTGGACCCATGATCAAAGTCACTGTTTGATCACTAGACCCACTAACCAAAGCTACATTTGTTACCTCTCTACACTTTAGTCATATCTATCTATCTATCTATCTATCTATCTATCTATCTATCTATCTATCTATCTATCTATCTATCTATCTATCTATCTATCTATCTATCTATCTATCTATCTATCTATCTATCTATCTATCTATCTATCTATCTATCTATCTATCTATCTATCTATCTATCTATCTATCTATCTATCTATCTGTCTATCTATCTATCTATCTATCTATCTATCTATCTATCTATCTATCTATCTATCTATCTATCTATCTACCTACCTATCTATCTATCTATCTATCTATCTATCTATCTATCTATCTATCTATCTATCTATCTATCTATCTATCTATCTATCTATCTATCTATCTATCTATCTATCTATCTATCTATCTATCTATCTATCTATCTATCTATCTATTGACCTTTCGAGCCCTAGCCGGCCTATAGGGCATAGACCAAGATACTTTTTCTCTTATCTAAATTTTTATTTCTAGCAGTTTTCAATTCTTGTAAAGATCTTTTATCAAATCTCGCCATTTGTCTCTGTTATCTGCAAGCAACTCTTTCTCATAGAGGGAGCCGATTCCTGCTGATCTTGCCTCTCTGATCAATGTTCTTCTCAGTGCCTCTCTGTGTCTACCTCTTTACCTCTTACCTGTTGTTTCCCATATGAGGACTTGCTTTGCTATTCGGTTATTATCTCTTCTCATCACATGTCCAACATATGACCATCGTCTTTTCTTTATTCATCATCATCATGAGTGCCGTCTCCGCAACGAAGGTGGCTACCATGGAGCGCCATTTTGCTCTATCTCTTGCTTTGATGGTGCAGGTTGTCATCGGTTGATTTGTCCATCTTTGATGTTACTCGTCCATGTTAATCTTGGTCTGCCTCTGCCTCTTTTACCTTGTATTTTCCCCTCCAAGATCACTTTCAGTAGGCTGTTGTGTCTTTTAACATGGCCTAAGAATCGCATTTGTCTTGTTCTAATTGTGTTCAGAAGTTCTCTTTTCATTTTAGTTGTTTTAAGACTTTGTCATTTGTTTCTTTTCCTTCCATCCAATTCTACCTATTCTTCTATATATCCACATTTCAAAGGCTTCAATTCTCTGTTCTGTTTTCTTGCCTAATGTCCATGTTTCAGCACCATATAGGAATATTGAGAAGATGTAACATTTTGCTATTCTTAGTTTTAGCTCTGGTGTTATTTGTTTTGATGTTAGTATGTCCTTCATGACATTAAAATTACTTTTTGCCATTCCTATTCTTTTGTTTATTTCATTTGTACATTTTCCATCACTGGTTGTAGTATGTCCAAGGTAGTTATAGTTCTGAACTGTCTCAAGGTCTATTCCTTCAATTTTGATATCCACTTGTGGGTTTTGAGTATTTCCTTTGTTTATGATCATAGTTTTAGTCTTTTTGATATTCATATCTAGTCCATATTTTTTGCTTGTCGTGTTTATTTCATTAAGTAATTGTTGTAGGTCTTTAGGATTTTCTGCTAGTAGTACAGTATCGTCAGCATATCTTAGGTTATTGATTATCTTTCCATTAATTTGTAGGCCTGACATCTCTATGATGTTTTTAAAGATTTGCTCAGTGTATAGATTGAACAAGCTTGGTGATAGGATGCATCCTTGTCTTACCTCTTTTTATATCAATGGGTGTAGAGAACTCTTTGTTATATTTTATTATTGCTGTTTGCTCCCAGTATAGATTGCATATTAGTCGTATATCCATGTCATCTAGATGTATCTCTTTTAGGCATTCTATAAGTTGTTTGTGGTGTACTCTATCAAAAGCTTTGGTGTAGTCTATGAAGCAGGCATATTGGTTTGTTTACTTCTGTGTATTTTTCGATTAATGTTCTCATGCAGAATAGGGCTTCTTTTGTCCCGCTATTTTTCCTAAATCCAAATTGCTGCTCATCTAATTCAGTATTGATTTTATTCTGAATCCTTCCTTGTATAACTTTTAGCAAGATTTTTGTAACATGGCTCATTAGGCTTATTGTTCTAAAGTCACTGCATTCAACTGCACCATTCTTTTTAGGCAATGCAATGAAAGTTGATGTTTTTAGTTTATTTGGTATGTATCCTGTGTGGTATATGTCGTTGCATATGTCTGTAATCACTTCAATGCCAAAATCTTCAAGTGCCTGTATCATCTCTATCTGTATGCTTTCAGGTCCTGCTGCTTTTCCCCTTTTCATTGTTTTTATAGCTTTTCCACCTCAGATTTTAAGATTTTATAGCCTGATGTACATTTATAACTGGTTTCTTGTCCCTTTGATCATGAAATATTACTTTATTACTGAAGATATTAGTGGTTGATTGGCGATTTCTCTAACTTCCTAATTTGTTTTGAATTCGTTCCACACTATACCAAGTATTTTCCTTAGACATTATTTTCGAATGTGTTCAACTTTGTATCTATGTCTCTTGTTTTCCAGCTTTCACACGCATACGTAAGGGTTGATAGTACATTTGATTTGAATAGTCTAAGTTTTGTGTTTGTGCTGATGAGTTTTGATTTCCACAACTTTTCAAGGCTTCTGAAAGACATTGCTGCTTTAGCTATTCTGATTCTAATTTCTTTGCTTGTATCCCCTTCCTGATAAATGACTTCCAAGATAGATAAAGTGATTGATCTCTTCCACTGGTTTGTTTTCCATGTATATTCTGTCATGGACTTCCGTTGTAAAGATGGTGGATCTAGGTCACGTTCTCTCGATCGCTGCAGAAAGTGCATTCGGATCTGATTAATTTCGGTTTTCCATTGCACTTTTCTGCATTAAAGTAAAAATGATGATCTACTTATTACATCCGTGCGGCTAAAGCGAAGTTGTACGTCGGCAACAGTCCTTTTTGACAAATCAAGTGTTGTGAATGCGATCTTCCACCGTCTAGACTTGATCTGCGCTTTACGTCACATTGGTGCTGTTAATCATAACCGTTGTTGGAATTCCTTGACGCAAGTTATTTCCATGTTACTCATTAATGTAAACAACTTCGCCAGCCGCAGTTTATCTCTTTATGGAATTAGCACAGTGTTTTGTTCGTCGTAGGCTGCTTTCAATAAAGTAATCAGGAATCTAAAGGGTGCGAAATTGTTGTGAGTACGACATTTTAGTGTGCTACGTCATCCTAATGGCTCATTGTACATCCCTAGACCGGTCATACGCTAATCTTACGGTCGGTTGTTTGATGTGCGACGGGTATAATCTGACGACTAACTGTGTGACTAAATGTTTGGAATTGGAGTCAACAACGATGGCCTAACATCATCAAGCGCTCTACATTTTTTTAAAAATATGACGATCATCATTTTCAAGAGGACGTGAACTCCCGGTATATGGTGGATAGGTGGCGGGAACAATTGAAGGCTATGCATGAAAAGTGTTCCTTGTTGCAGTTTCCTCATATTCCAAGTCCGGCTTGTTGCAGGAGCTACTGAGTTAAGTGCTCTGTGCACACCGTGAGCTGTGTATTTCATCCGTTTTGATCCTGTTTCGATATTCCAATTGTTTACGATGAATGATGATATCTTATGACAGGGAACAGTTGGCTGTGTTCATTTTCTGCGCGATTTCGCCTTATGTCTATTGTCGTGTGCTGAGACTGCTAAGATGGGGACTACAGTTACCTTTCTTTGTTTGGGAGATGAGATATTAATTCGGATGTATCCACTGGCACGGGCGGTTGAGCAATTATGGATTTAATTCGTTTGCAGTATTACCGGGGCCTTCCATAACCAAATAACCAAATTCTGTCATCTGTTGGAATTAAGCTTTTCATGACTTTAGTCTTTTCATGATTGATCTCAAGCCCAAATTTTGCTGGCTATTGATGATAGTTCATTGTGTTTTCCTGCATCGTTTTATCTGACTGCTGATGAGAACTATGTCATCAGCAAAATCGAGGTCCTCCAAATGGTCTCCTTGTATCCATTCGATGCCTTATTATTAGTGTAGCATTTCTTCATTATGAAGTCCATAACAACTCCAAATAACAAGGCGATAAAATAGATCCTTGTTTAACCCCAGTTTTATTGGGAAAACATTCGCTCAGTCCTTCCTCTGTTCGAACTGCACATGTGTAACCAAATACATGTCTTTGATAATAGTTATGATTTTTGACGGTAATATATTGCTTCAGAATTTTCCACAAAGAATCTTTATGAATGCTGTTGAATGCTTTTTTGAAGTCGATGAAGTGAGTATAAAAGGTTTTTGCTTTTCAATGTCTTCCTCCAATATAAGTCGTAGAGTAAAAATGTGGTCAAGGCGCTTCTCCCTTTTCTAAACCAGCATGTTCTTCATGCATTACTGTATCTATTGAATCCTTTATCTATTCATGATAATTTATAGCGTGTTCGTATCAGACGGCTATTTACTGGTACCCATTCTAATCAACTTCTTGCAGCTATGGTCTGTCATCATTATGCCTACTCCTTCACTATGTCTGTCATCTTTATGCCTACTCCTTCACTATATCTGTCATCATTATGCCTACTCCTTCACTATATCTGTCATCATTATGCCTACTCCTTCACTATGTCTGTCATCATTATGCCTACTCCATCACTATGTCTGCCATTATTATGCCTACCCCTTCACTATGTCTGCCATTATTATGCCTACTCCTTCACTATGTCTGCCATTATTACGCCTACTCCTTCACTATATCTGTCATCATTATGCCTACTCCTTCACTATGTCTGTCATCATTATGTCTACTCCTTCACTATGTCTGTCATCATTATGCCTACTCCTTCACTATGTCTGCCATTATTATGCCTACCCTTCACTATGTCTGCCATTATTATGCCTACTCCTTCACTATGTCTGCCATTATTATGCCTACTCCTTCACTATATCTGTCATCATTATGCCTACTCCTTCACTATACCTGTCATCATTATGCCTACTCCTTCGCTATATCTGTCATCATTATGCCTACTCCTTCACTATGTCTGTCATCATTATGCCTACTCCTTCACTATATCTGTCATCATTATGCCTACTCCTTCACTATATCTGTCATCATTATGCCTACTCCTTCACTATGTCTGTCATCATTATGCCTACTCCTTCGCGTTGTTTTCCATCTTCCCTTCCACAAAAGCTACTATTTTATTATCAACAGATCTCCTACCTGTTCCTAGCCAGCACATTTCGCTTAATCCTAAAATATCTAGATCGTATCTATCCATCTCGCTTTCGACCTGTGCTTGTTTCGTCTGCGCAGCCATTGTTCGAACATTCCAGAATCCTATTTTTGTTGTTGTTTTAGGGCCGAAAAAAACTGTCACTATTATCTACTGCTAATTTACACATTCTGTATCAGGTCTACGTTCATTAACAACATCGTTTTTACAATAGTGGCTTGTTAAACCTCTGATCAACGGTTCTATACCAAGCCGGAGACAAAACATATCCTCCATTTTGGATTCAACCGGAAACTAGTCAAAGCTACACTTTTATATCTGGGCCCACTAGTCGTAGATACATTTCTGTCTCTGGGCCCACTAGTCATAGCTACATTTCTATCTCTGGGCCCACTAGTCATAGCTACATTTCTATCTCTGGGCCCACTAGTCATAGCTACATTTCTATCTCTGGACCCACTAGTCATAGCTACATTTCTATTGAGTTATTGAGTTATATGCGGGTCATCATCATTGCACTCCGAACATGTCCATAGGTGCTCAGATCCCTCCTCAGCAATTCCCTCAGTGTCCAGCGACTGACGACTCCAGTTCTATGTTGGTTGATAAGTCTTCTTACACGGCCACCAAGTTTCTCATTCTGGCTGTGCCCATCTTAACTCCCATTTCCATCATCCGAAGAAGCGACGTTGATCTGTGTTTGTCGAAGTCCCGTGCTCTTCCCACATCTCGGAGTGCATTGATGATGTCCGCCCGATCCATCGGTTGCCCGTCCTCAACGACAGCCCTCTAGTCATAGCTCTAGGCCCACTAGTCATAGCTACATTTCTGTCTCTGGACCCACTAGTCATAGCTACATTTCTGTCTATGGACCCACTAGTCATAGCTACATTTCTATCTCTGGACCCACTAGTCATAGCTACATTTCTATCTCTGGACCCACTAGTCATAGCTACATTTCTGTCTATGGACCCACTAGTCATAGCTACATTCTATCTCTGGGCCCACTAGTCATAGCTACATTTCTATCTCTGGACCCACTAGTCATAGCTACATTTCTATCTCTGGACCCACTAGTCATAACTACATTTCTATCTCTGGACCCACTAGTCATAGCTACATTTCTGTCTATGGACCCACTAGTCATAGCTACATTTCTATCTCTGGACCCACTAGTCATAGCTACATTTCTATCTCTGGACCCACTAGTCATAGCTACATTTCTGTCTATGGACCCACTAGTCATAGCTACATTTCTATCTCTAGGCCCACTAGTCATAGCTACATTTCTGTCTATGGACCCACTAGTCATAGCTACATTTCTGTCTATGGACCCACTAGTCATAGCTACATTTCTGTCTCTGGACCCACTAGTCATAGCTACATTTCTATCTCTGGACCCACTAGTCATAGCTACATTTCTATCTCTAGGCCCACTAGTCAAGCTACATTTCTATCTCTGGGCCCACTAGTCGTAGCTACATTTCTATCTATGGACCCACTAGTCATAGCTACATTTCTGTCTATGGACCCACTAGTCATAGCTACATTTCTATCTCTGGACCCACTAGTCATAAGCTACATTTCTATCTCTGGACCCACTAGTCATAGCTACATTTCTATCTTCTGGACCCCTAGTCATAGCTACTTTCTATCTCTGGACCCACTAGTCATAGCTACATTTCTATCTCTGGGCCCACTAGTCATAGCTACATTTCTATCTCTGGGCCCACTAGTCACAGCTACATTTATATCTTTAGGCCCACTAGTCACAGCTACATTTCTATCTTTAGGCCCACTAGTCACAGCTACATTTATATCTTTAGGCCCACTAGTCACAGCTACATTTATATCTTTAGGCCCACTAGTCACAGCTACATTATATCTTTAGGCCCACTAGTCACAGCTACATTATATCTTTAGGCCCACTAGTCACAGCTACATTATATCTTTAGGCCCACTAGTCACAGCTACATTTATATCTTTAGGCCCACTAGTCACAGCTACATTTATATCTTTAGGCCCACTAGTCACAGCTACATTTATATCTTTAGGCCCACTAGTCACAGCTACATTTATATCTTTAGGCCCACTAGTCACAGCTACATTTATATCTTTAGGCCCCGAGTCACACTACATTTCTATCTTTAGGCCCACTAGTCACAGCTACATTTATATCTTTAGGCCCACTAGTCACAGCTACATTTATATCTTTAGGCCCACTAGTCACAGCTACATTTATATCTTAGGCCCACTAGTCACAGCTACATTTATATCTTTAGGCCCACTAGTCACAGCTACATTTATCTTTAGCCCACTAGTCACAGCTCATTTATATCTTTAGGCCCACTAGTCACAGCTACATTTATATCTTTAGGCCCACTAGTCACAGCTACATTTATATCTCTGGGCCCACTAGTCAGCTATATTCAATCAGCCCCACCCCACCCATCTCCTTCTGACAGCAATTAACTCACCTAATCAACAAATCACAAACAAAGCAATCAAATGTAAAATAAAACAAAAATTATTGAAAATGGGTAAAAAGGGGAACTTCTCCGCAATTTAAGAGTTTGTGCCCCTTTCACTAAAGACCCACTTCATTCGATAGAGTTGTTGCCCCTTTCACTAAAGACCCACTTCATTCGATAGAGTTTGTTGCCCCTTTCACTAAAGACCCACTTCATTGGATAGAGTTGTTGCCCCTTTCACTAAAGACCCCACTTCATTGGATAGAGATGTTCTTTCCTTTAAACCCCATTGGTTGTCATGCTGTCCACTTTTCCATCGTTTTGTGTGTGGTTGTGTGTTGTGTGTGTGTACACGTGTGTGTTGTATGTGTGTGGTGAGTATTTCACTTGTTCTCACTGCATGTCTCCGCCTGCCATCTAGCCTTGACTCTCACGTGTCCGTTCGGCTCCCCCGACCTTGTCTATAGCAATGTTTGTGTCCTGCCAACTGCTAAGTGGGGTCCCCACTAATTTCCTCGTTTTCTATCTGTTGTTTGTTGTGATTTCTGTCATCCCGTGATTGGCTGTTTCTCCTCGGTGAATTATGAAGATGTCGCCCCTCGTTATCTCACTGACTGAAGGTTGTCTCTCGGATAATCCTCCGGGATTAGCCTCCCGATGACGTCAGTTGTACGAGCAGCTCGAGAGCGAAGGTCAGGTCTTGTTCCGACGACTGAAGCGGGAACATCTCTGCCGATGTTGTGACCTTTGTTTACAGACATGTTCTCTTTATCGATATTATGTTCTTCATTTATAGATACGTTCTCATTATAGATATGATGTTTATCATTTACAGACATGTTCTCGTTACAGATATTATGTTCTTCTTTATATATATATGTTCTTTCTCTCTATACATAAATGTATGTATATAAATAAATAAATATAATGGTTACCATTTACAGACATGTTATCTTTATAGACATCGTGCTCTTCATTTAAGTAGCCAGTAACGGGGTGTGACGTACACTCCTACATCGTATGGGTTCCAGCTTTACCGCAGCACCGCAATTATTTCCCTGTTCCAAACTCTTCATTTAAAACCGTGTTCTCTGTATAGCTATATATATTTATATATTTATATTTATATTATATTCTTTATTTACATATATATTTCTTTATATATATTTTTTTCCATAAACATTGTTCTTATTTGGTATTTATTGATTTATAAATATTTTTTTTCCATTTACAGACATGTTCTCTCGCTGCGAACATTAGTTCTTCATTTACAAACATGTTCTCCCTGTAGATGTTATAAAATAATACGAGTCTCTGGAGAAAGTCATAGAACAAGAGAGAATGGAGAACAATCTTGTCGGTTTAATTCGTCGTGTAAATAAGAGAAACAAAGATTTATAAACCCGAGAGAGAGACAAACTTTATTGTGGCAAGGACCTGTCATTCAAGAGTATAACTGGTGATATCAGTGGCAGCGGACACGGTATGACTGTGGTGGCTATTTTAGTGTGAAACAGGAAGGACTTGCCAGTGATAACAGCTGGTGGATTCAGTGTAGGACAAACTAGGACATAGTTGTGGTAATAGTTGACAGATTGAGTGTAGGACAAACTAGGACATAGTTGTGGTATTAGTTGACAGATTGAGTGTAGGACAAACTAGGACATAGTTGTGGTAAAAGTTGACAGATTGAGTGTAGGACAAACTAGGACATAGTTGTGGTATTAGTTGACAGATTGAGTGTAGGACAAACTAGGACATAGTTGTGGTAATAGTTGACAGATTGAGTGTAGGACAAACTAGGACATAGTTGTGGTATTAGTTGACAGATTGAGTGTAGGACAAACTAGAACATAGTTGTGGTAAAAGTTGACAGATTGAGTGTAGGACAAACTAGGACATAGTTGTGGTATTAGTTGACAGATTGAGTGTAGGACAAATGAGGATGTGCCTGTGATTTGAGTGTAGGACAGCCAGTGTAGGACAAATCAGTGTGGAACAAACGAGTGTAAGATAAATCAGTGTAGGACAAACGAGTGTAGGACAAACGAATGTAGGACAAACGAATGTAGGACAAACCAGTGTAGGACAAATCAGTGTGGGACAAACGAGTGTCGGACAAACCAGTGTAGGATAAACCAGTGTAGGACAACCATCGTAGGACAACAGCGTGTGTAGGACAAACCAGTGTTGGAAAAACGAGTGTAGGACAAACCAATGTATGACAAACGAGTGTAGGACAAACCAGTGTAGGACAACGAGCTTAGGACAAACCATTGTATGACAAACCAGTTTATGACAAACTGGTGTAAGACAACCCATGTAGGGCAAACTGGTGTAAGACAATCCAGTGCAGGACAAACCGGTGTAAGACAACTCAATGTAGGACAAACCGGTGTAAGACAACTCAGTGTAGGACAAACCGGTGTAAGACATCTCAGTGTAGGACAGACCGGTGTAGGATATCATTGAAGAGATACTTCTGAAGATGTCGTCTACGTCACATTCGGAGATCCTGACCTGGATGGGCGTACTTCTGACCATGTGGCAGCTGGCGATATCTGGTATGTACCACATCAGTCTTGTCCTGTTCACTGTTTGTGTGTGTAAGCGTGTGTGTGTGGGTACATTTGAGCCTATCTATACATGTGTGCGTGTAAGCTTGTGTGTGTGTGGGTACATTTGAGCCTATCTATTATACATGTGTGCGTGTAAGCTTGTGTGAGTGGGTACATTTGAGCCTAATCTATGCATGTGTGCGTGTGGCAACTACCACTTCCGGCTATGTGGCCAATCAGTTTTCTCTGTTGAAAGTACAATTATTCCTTTCGTTCACCTCATAATCCATGAATCCATGTATCCATCGTTTCATCGGTCCATTTATCTAGACAACCATCAAGCCATACCTCCATCCATTCATCTTTGCATCTATCCCTCATTCAATCCACCACCACTCATCCATTTGTTCGTTTTGTATGTCTGTCTGTAGTTCTTTGTCTATTTGTCTGTTATTTTGGTTGCATATTTACCAAGTATATGTCTACCTATTTGCCAGTTTTCATGTCTGTCTGTCTATTAATTAAATGTCTGCCTATTTGTCCATCTTTTAAACTTGTCTGTCTATCATTTAAATGTCTCTACCTACCCACTTGTTGCTGTAAATCTCAGATAGTCTATAAGTCTATCACATTAATATCGATCCAGTTAAAGATACCTGTAGACAAAGTCGTAACATAGCGCCGCCGCTATTCAACGTCTATATAGTGCTTCTCTCTGCTCTTACAAGAGAGCTTGAGGTCCAGCCGTGCTGTTGCTCATCGTTGTTGCTCATCGTTGTTGCTCATCGTTGTTGTTTGTGTTTGTGGTAGATCGGGAGAGACAATGGTTAGGGGAGTCATGAGCGAACCGAAAAGTGGAGACCATCATGCTGTCAATGATCTGTCACAGACCGCCCCGGCATCTCCGGCAGTCACATTGGTAGCAGACCTAGTTGTGTTCTTTCTGAGAACAGACAACACGGAGTCTCCATACCATGCCTGGGATTGTCTTATCGGAAAGTTATCTCTTTTCTCAGTTTGCCCTTGATTAACCTGGCGGGTAGTCTTCCATGATTATAGTTTTTCGGTTATAGTTATGGTTATGGTTATGGAAGGCTCCAGTATCACTGCAAATGAATTAAAATCCATAATTGATCAGCCGCCCGTGCCAGTGGAATCATGCGAATTAATATCTCATCTCCTAAACAAAGAAAGGCAGCTGTGGTCCCCACCACAGCAGTCTCAGCACACGCCAAAAGACATAAGGCGAAACCGCGCAGAAAGTGAATACAGCCATCTGTTACCGGTCATGCGATATCATTTTCTGCTATATTGTTATCATTATTAATGTTTCATATATTATAATTAACATAATTATTATAAACAACAGTAACATCGTTATCACCACTATAATTCTCAATTATTATTGTTGACGCTAATGTTTGTACTGGGGGAGCCGCGATAGCTCAGTGGTTAGTGAACTGGACTACAAAGGACAAGGGGCAGGGTTCGATCCCAACCGACGACTTCCGGGTTCACCCAGCCTTTAATGGGCACCGGATTTTTTTCTGGAAAGTGAAGCGGCACGGGCGTAATACCGACCATATTACCCCAAAAATCATGTGCCGAAAGTCTGTAAATTTATGGTCACTAACACCATATTCCCTATACGCCACTTGGCGTGACGTGGGTACTTTACTTTTTTTTTTAATCTAATGTTTGTACGCATGTCCCTGCCAAACTTCTATCTCATCAATCTGCTCCCTCACGCTTCATCCCCACAAGATGGCGCTCCATAAACAAAACGTTCTCTAATTACACCGTCGTTATATGTCCATTACCTTCCACCAAGTAGTCATCGCTCGTGTCTCACCTGAGCTCGCTATTTCACCTGTCACGTCGATTTCCACCTTAACTGGCGTCGTCTAACATTCTTACACGCCACTTCCGTTCAGTGTGTACTTCTTGTCTTGACCGACCAGACCAACTCGAGATAAGACGAAACTTGTGAACATAAAACACCCACTGATTTTGTAGAGCACTACGGTTGTCATAGGGGTCCATCCTTGTTTCATGTACAACCTCCATGACTAACGGCTGCTCCTATCACTCCACCAACGTTACTGTACAACCTCCATGACTAACGGCTGCCCCTATCACTCCACCAACGTTTACTGTACAACCTCCATGACTAACGGCTACCCTATCATTCCACCAACGTTTACTGTACAACCTCCATGACTAACGGCTACCCCTATCATTCCACCAACGTCTACTGTACAACCTCCATGACTAACGGCTGCCCCTATCATTCCACCAACGTCTACTGTACAACCTCCATGACTAACGGCTGCCCCTATCATTCCACCAACGTCTACTGTACAACCTCCATGACTAACGGCTGCCCCTATCATTCCACCAACGTCTACTGTACAACCTCCATGACTAACGGCTGCCCCTATCATTCCACCAACGTGTACTGTACAACCTCCATGACTAACGGCTGCTCCTATCATTCCACCAACGCCTATTAGCGACCGGTAAAGTCCGGCAGATCCATGAGGTCAGTCACCACCTCTGTGGCTGCATGGTCTAAAGAACAGACAAGAAGGTTCCTGGTTCGAATACCTCCCCAGGCAGTGGGGAATGTTGGAGAAATCGAATCAATGGTTTTCTTTGTGGCTTGACCCTCCCTTGGTTTCTTGGGATGAGATAACGATGTCTAACTCTCTCTCTAATAAAATATAGGTTATCTCGTGTGCATTCGCGCACGTAAAGAACAATTGGACTTTAAAAGTCGAAAAAAGACCAACAATAACCGCTCCACAAAACAGCTCCACAAAACAACTCACAATACTCCACAAAACAATTCCGCATGCTTCACAAAACAACTCCACATGTTCCACAAAACAACTCCACATGCTCCACACAACAACTCCGCATGCTACACACAAACAACTCCACATGCTCCACAAAACCCAATTCACTGGCCAGACCCACAGTGCCTGCTGCTTGTGATCCAACTACTTCCGCCTGCCTGCACCGACCCACTGTCACAGGTTTTCCATCAATGATCACAAATACGAACCTTTCTTCTCAAATCTGCTCTCCTACTGCATCTCTCTCACCTCTCTCATCTCTCTCATCTCTCTCACCTCTCTCATCTCTCTCATCTTTCTCACCTCTCTCATCTCTCTCACCTCTCTCATCTCTCTCACCTCTCTCATCTCGCTCATCTCACTCACCTCTCTCATCTCTCTCACCTCTCTCATCTCTCTCACCTCTCTCATCTCTCTCATCTCACTCATCTCTCTCACCCCTCTCATCTCTCTCATCTCTCTCATCTCTCTCATCTCACTCATCTCTCTCATCTCTCTCACCTCTCTCATCTCTCTCATCTCTCTCATCTCACTCATCTCTCTCATCTCTCTCATCTCTCTCATCTCTCTCATCTCTCTCATCTCTCTCACCTCTCTCATCTCTCTCATCTCTCTCACCTCTCTCATCTCTCTCATCTTTCTCACCTCTCTCATCTCTCTCACCTCTCTCATCTCTCTCACCTCTCTCATCTCGCTCATCTCACTCACCTCTCTCATCTCTCTCACCTCTCTCATCTCTCTTCACCTCTCTCATCTCTCTCATCTCACTCATCTCTCTCACCCTCTCATCTCTCTCATCTCTCTCATCTCTCTCATCTCACTCATCTCTCTCATCTCTCTCACCTCTCTCATCTCTCTCATCTCTCTCATCTCACTCATCTCTCTCATCTCTCTCATCTCTCTCATCTCTCTCACCTCTCTCATCTCGCTCATATCTCTCATCTCTCTCACCTCTCTCATCTCTCTCATCTCTCTCATCTCTCTCACCTCTCTCATCTCGCTCATCTCACTCATCTCTCTCATCTCTCTCATCTCTCTCACCTCTCTCATCTCTCTCATCTCTCTCATCTCACTCATCTCTCTCATCTCTCTCATCTCTCTCATCTCTCTCACCTCTCTCATCTCGCTCATCTCTCTCATCTCTCTCACCTCTCTCATCTCTCTCTCTCGCTCATCTCTCTCACCTCTCTCATCTCTTTCATCTCTCTCATCTCTCTCACCTCTCTCATCTCTCTCATCTCACTCATCTCACTCATCTCAATCATCTCTCTCATCTCACTCATCTCTCTCACCTCTCTCATCTCTCTCATCTCTCTCACCTCTCTCATCTCCCTCATCTCTCTCACCTCTCTCACCTCTCTCATCTCTCTCATCTCTCTCACCTCTCTCACCTCTCTCACCTCTCTCATCTCACTCACCTCTCTCATCTCTCTCACCTCTCTCATCTCTCTCACCTCTCTCATCTCTCTCATCTCTCTCATCTCTCTCACCTCTCTCATCTCTCTCACCTCTCTCACCTCTCTCATCCCTCTCATCTCTCTCATCTCTCTCATCTCTCTCATCTCTCTCATCTCTCTCACCTCTCTCATCTCTTTTCATCTCTCTCATCTCTCTCATCTCTCTCATCTCTTTCATCTCACTCATCTCTCTCATCTCTCTCATCTCGCTCATCTCTCTCATCTCGCTCATCTCTCTCATCTCACTCACCTCTCTCATCTCTCTCACCTCTCTCATCTCTCTCATCTCTCTCACCTCTCTCATCTCTCTCATCTCTCACCTCTCTCATCTCTCTCATCTCTCTCATCTCTCTCACCTCTCTCATCTCTCTCATCTCTCTCATCTCTCTCATCTCTCACCTCTCTCATCTCTCTCATCTCTCACCTCTCTCATCTCTCTTCCCTTTCTCTCCAACCCGCATCGGTTTCATCGTTTCGCATTTCATCCATAAAATGTACCTACTTTCAACACTCATCTCCCAAAGTGAACGACCTTAGACACACATCTCCCAAAGTGACGAACCTCCAGACACACATCTCCCAAAGTGACGACCTCCAAACACACATCTCCCAAAGTGAAGACCTCCAGACACACATCTCCCAAAGTGACGACCTCCAGACACACATCTCCCAAAGTGACGACCTCCAGACACACATTTCACAAAGTGACGACCTCCAGACACACATTCCCAAAGTGACGACCTCCAGACACACATTTCCCAAAGTGACGACCTCCAGACACACATCTCCCAAAGTGACGACCTCCAGACACACATCTCCCAAAGTGGTGACCTCCAGACTCTCAACACACATCTCCCACAGTGGTGACCTCCTGACTCTCAACACACATCTCATAAAGTTGTGATCTCCTGGCTCTCAACACACATCTCCCAAAGTGGTGACACCCAGAATCTCAACACACATCTCCCAAATTGACGATCTCCAGACACTCAACACACATCTCCCAATTGACGATCTCCAGACACTCAACACACATCTACAAAGTGGTGACCTCCAGACTCTCAACACACATCTCCTAAAGTGGTGACCTCCTGACTCTCAACACACATCTCCCACTGTGGTGACCTCCTGACTCTCAACACACATCTCCCACAGTGGTGACCTCCTGACTCTCACACACATCTCCCACAGTGGTGACCTCCAGACTCTCAACACACATCTCCCACAGTGGTGACCTCCAGACTCTCAACACACATCTCCCACAGTGGTGACCTCCAGACTCTCAACACACATCTCCCAAATTGACGATCTCCAGACACTCAACACACATCTCCCAAAGTGGTGACCTCCATACTCTCAACACACATCTCCTAAAGTGGTGACCTCCTGACTCTCAACACACATCTACCAAAGTGGTGACCTCCAGACTCTCAACACACATCTCCTAAGTGGTGACCTCCTGACTCTCAACACACATCTCCCACAGTGGTGACCTCCTGACTCTCAACACACATCTCCCACAGTGGTGACCTCCTGACTCTCAACACACATCTCCCACAGTGGTGACCTCCAGACTCTCAACACACATCTCCCACAGTGGTGACCTCCAGACTCTCAACACACATCTCCCACAGTGGTGACCTCCAGACTCTCAACACACATCTCCCACAGTGGTGACCTCCAGACTCTCAACTCCTTTGTACCACATACATAAACTGTCACATTCCGCACATACATAAAGTGTCACATTCCCCACATACATAAACTGTCACATCCCCACATACATAAACTGTCACATTCCCACATACATAAGTGTCACATTCCCCACATACATAAACTGCACATTCCCCACATACATAAACTGTCACATTCCCCACATACATAAACTGTCACATTCCCCACATACATAACTGTCACATTCCGCACATACATAAAGTGTTACATTCCCCACATACATAAACTGTCACATTCCCCACATAACTAAAGTGTCACATTCCCCACATACATAACTGTCCATTCTCCACATACATAAACTGTCACATTCCGCACATACATAAACTGTCACATTCCGCACATACATAACTGTCACATTCCCCACATACAAAATTGTTACACGCCGCACATACATAATGTTTCACATTTCGCACATACAAAAACTGTTACACGCCGCACATACATAAAGTGTCACATTCCGCACATACAAAAACTGTTACATTCCGCACATACATAAAGTGTCACATTCCACACAGTCACACGCCAGAACAGTGATTGCCATCACCAGATTGCAATGATTCTATAACCATGTTGATGTCAGGACAGATCTGGCGCCTCTTGCAGCCAAACATCTGCAGTTACACCTCGCCCCCACTACACCCATCCCTACCATGAGGCAGCCTGTCAATCACCGGCCATCTTGTCGCTGATATCGGTTTCCAATGACCGGAAATGAATCTCGTATCTTTCACTTCCACTTCCTTTTTGTGGAGATCTTGTCCTATTATGTCACTTTCATCGTTTGTTTCTTTATTGGCGATAGGGCTTGTGTTAACATAGCGCTGGGACATAGCATATCTATATTGTCCTAGCATATCTCGTGTTACTGCGTGCATGACTTTTTCTCTTTATATGGTGCTAGGACATTTGTCGTTATATAGCTCTGAGACTTTTGTCTTTATATGGTGTTAGGACTTTTGTCTTTATATGGTGCTAGAACTTTTGTCTTTATATGGTGTTAGGACTTTTGTCTTTATATGGTGTTAGGACTTTTGTCTTTATATGGTGTTAGGACTTTTGTCTTTATATGGTGTTAGGACGTTTGTCTTTATATGGTGTTAGGACTTTGTCTTTATATGGTGTTAGGACTTTTGTCTTTATATGGTGTTAGGACTTTTGTCTTTATATGGTGTTAGGACTTTTGTCTTTATATGGTGTTAGGACTTTTGTCTTTATATGGTGTTAGGACTTTTGACTTTATATGGTGTTAGGACTTTTGTCTTTATATGGTGCTAGAACTTTTGTCTTTATATGGTGCTTGAACTTTTGTCTTTATATAGCTCTGAGACTTTTCTCTGTATGTGATGCTAGGACTTTTGTCTTTATATGGTGTTAGAACTTTTGTCTTTATATAGTTCTGAGACTTTTTGTCTTTATATAGTTCTGAGACTTTGGTCTTTTATATGGTGTTAGAACTTTTGTCTTTATATGGTGTTAGAACTTTTGTCTTTTATATAGTTTCTGAGACTTTTGTCTTTATATGGCGCTAGGACTTTTGTCTTTATATAGCTCTGAGACTTTTGTCTTTATATGATGCTAGGACTTTTGTCTTCATATAGTTCTGTAACTTGTGTCTTTATATAGCTCTGAGACTTTTGTCTTTATATAGCTCTGAGACTTTTGTCTTAATATAGCTCTGAGACTTTTGTCTCAATATAGCTCTGAGACTTTTGTCTTAATATAGCTCTGAGACTTTTGTCTCAATATAGCTCTGAGACTTTTGTCTTAATATAGCTCTGAGACTTTTGTCTCAATATAGCTCTGAGACTTTTGTCTTAATATAGCTCTGAGACTTTTGTCTCAATATAGCTCTGAGACTTTTGTCTTAATATAGCTCTGAGACTTTTGTCTCAATATAGCTCTGAGACTTTTGTCTTAATATAGCTCTGAGACTTTTGTCTTAATATAGCTCTGAGACTTTTGTCTCAATATAGCTCTGAGACTTTTGTCTTAATATAGCTCTGAGACTTTTGTCTCAATATAGCTCTGAGACTTTTGTCTCAATATAGCTCTGAGACTTTTGTCTTAATATAGCTCTGAGACTTTTGTCTTAATATAGCTTTGAGACTTTTGTCTTAATATTGCTCTGAGACTTTTGTCTCAATATAGCTCTGAGACTTTTGTCTCAATATAGCTCTGAGACTTTTGTCTTAATATAGCTTTGAGACTTTTGTCTTAATATAGCTCTGAGACTTTTGTCTTAATATAGCTCTGAGACTTTTGTCTCAATATAGCTCTGAGACTTTGTCTCAATATAGCTCTGAGACTTTTGTCTTAATATAGCTTTGAGACTTTTGTCTTAATATAGCTTTGAGACTTTTGTCTTAATATAGCTCTGAGACTTTTGTCTCAATATAGCTCTGAGACTTTTGTCTCAATATAGCTCTGAGACTTTTGTCTCAATATAGCTTTGAGACTTTTGTCTTAATATAGCTCTGAGACTTTTGTCTTAATATAGCTCTGAGACTTTTGTCTCAATATAAGCT
Organism: Megaustenia siamemsis; assembly: GCA_032433765.1. Classification (NCBI taxonomy): domain Eukaryota; kingdom Metazoa; phylum Mollusca; class Gastropoda; order Stylommatophora; family Ariophantidae; genus Megaustenia; species Megaustenia siamemsis. The sequence continues at coordinate 99,258,791 of JAVIAB010000047.1, read as the reverse complement.
CTGAGACTTTTGTCTTCATATATCAAAGTGACTTGTACATTAACATAGCTCCTGAAATGTGTTTCTCTCTCTCGTCTCTCTCTCTCTCCTTCTCTCTCTCTCTCTCTGCGATCAGGACTAAATCAGAGTAGGATTCCAGACTCTCACATGAATCAGCTGTCATGCTAAGTGTGTTAATCGTCCCCACAGACAGAACATCACAAGTAGACACTCGTCAGATCCACTCTGATTGAACACCCGTTAAAACGTTGCACTGTGTTCTGCGCCAGTGGCCCAGTGCATCCGTTTTCAGCCAACATTTTATTCGGGTTTGCTTTCCCTAGCCTTTGATTGTCCCCAATCTCCTGCAGGCAGCAGGTGATCTTTTCTGTAGGGGATTCTGCCCTTAGATGGTTCGGCCCTCCCAGGTTTACGAGCACCATCTGCCGAGTCACAAGAGGTGACTAACACAGACATGCACACACAAAGATGTGAGATGTGACTAACACGACACGCACGCACGCACAAAGATGTGAGATGTGACTAACACAGACACGCACGCACAAAGATGTGAGATGTGACTAACACAGACATACACACACAAAGATATGAGATGTGACTAACACAGACATACACACACAAAGATGTGAGATGTGACTAACACAGACACGCACGCACAAAGATGTGAGATGTGACTAACACAGACATACACACACAAAGATGTGAGATGTGACTAACACAGACATACACACACAAAGATATGAGATGTGACTAACACAGACACGCACGCACAAAGATGTGAGATGTGACTAACACAGACACGCACGCACAAAGATATGAGATGTGACTAACACAGACATACACACACAAAGATATGAGATGTGACTACACAGACATACACACACAAAGATATGAGATGTGACTAACACAGACATACACACACAAGATATGAGATGTGACTAACACAGATATGCACACACAAAGATGTGAGATCACTTTTGCGACTTTCATCAACGTCAATTTTGTTGAACGCCCCACTTTTAGAGAAAAAAAAACCCAGTTGATATCTGCAATTTAAAATGAGCAAAAATGAAATTAAAATCACCATTATTTAATGACTTTCTTCGGCCTGATGCTGTGAGCTGTTGGATATCTTGTTGGATCTCTCGCTAGGAAGCGGGAATCTCCATCTTCATCGGCTTCCTCCACGCTGTTCTGTGCTGACTACATGACTGGCTGCACTCAAGCTGATTGTAGCGGATGTCAGGTTTTGGGTGATACAAGTCAATTATTTGCAAGTCTGGGAATCAACAACACGTTTTACTTGTCAAATATGCCGGTCTGTGGGTGTCTGTCGGTTGTGATATGTGATTGTTGTCTCTGAGTATAAGTAAGGGCGGGGCAAACACGTAATCAGTAAACACTCGGCCATCACAGCTAACTTCCTGTGCAGGATTGGGGAACTTTTGCAGGTGGTGAACAGTTGTAGGATTGGTGAACATGACGGGTAAACACGGAACAGATGACTTCATTCTGAATTAGTGAACCAGAAACGACCAAGACCCTATGTTGCCAGAATCGAACAAAAGACGATTAACCTGGTAACAAAAGACGTTATTGAGTTATTTGCGGGTCATCATCATGCACTCCGAACATGTCCATAGGTGCTCACCTCCTCAGCAAGTCCCGCAGTGTCCAGCGACTGACGACTCCAGTTCTGTGTTGGTTGATAAGTCTTCTTACACGCCCACAAAGTTTCATGTTTCTGGATGTGCCCATCTTAACTCCCATCTCTTTTCATCCGAAGGAATGACGTGGACTCATGGTTGTTGAAGTCCTGTGCCCTACCCACATCTCGCAGGGCATTGATGATGCCCACCCGATCCATTGGTTGATCGTCTTCAACGACAGCACAGCTGGCCAACCTGTCCGCTCTTCATTTCCTCGTACTCCGCATGTCCTGGGACGTAGACAAAGGTGACCTTACGTATTATTTACATCTGCAATGACTCTACTCATTAACTGCGTCCAGATCCCGCCTCCATTTTTTCTTATCATGCTCATCGAATCACTCAGTATACATGCGTGGGTGTAGTCTTGTGACTCTAACCAGATGAATGCCTTGGTCACTGCCATCACCTCCATTGTCATGCTACTCGTGGTCATGACGTATGCATCACTGTCTTTCTTGACTCTTCCTTGAGCGTGCTGTAAATGCCCATGCACTCCATGGTGTCGTATTACAGATCCGTCTGTATAGATAATTGCATCTTTCTCATCGGTGTTATCCCGTATCAGCAAGTTGTGATATCGCTGTCAGGAGCAGGATCGGTAAGTGTGATATCTCTAGAGAAGTATCAATAAGTGTGATATCGTTGTATAGAGAAGTATCAGTAAGTGTGATATCGTTTTCTAGAGAAGTATCAATAAGTGTGATATCGTTTTCTAGAGAAGTATCAATAAGTGTGATATCTCTAGAAAAGTATCAGTAAGTGTGATATTGGTGTCTAGAGAAGTATCAGTAAGTGTGATATTGGTGTCTAGAGAAGTATCAGTAAGTGTGATATTGGTGTCTAGAGAAGTATCAGTAAGTGTGATATTGGTGTCTAGAGAAGTATCAGTAAGTGTGATATTGGTGTCTAGAGAAGTATCAGTAAGTGTGATATTGGTGTCTAGAGAAGTATCAGCAAGTGTGATATCGTCGTCTAGAGAAGTATCAGCAAGTGTGATATCGTCGTCTAGAGAAGTATCAGTAAGTGTGATATCGTCGTCTAGAGAAGTATCAGCAAGTGTGATATCGTCGTCTAGAGAAGTATCGGCAAGTGTGATATCGTCGTCTAGAGAAGTATCAGCAAGTGTGATATCGTCGTCTAGAGAAGTATCAGTAAATGTGATATCGTTGTCTAGAGAAGTATCAGTAAGTGTGATATTGGTGTCTAGAGAAGTATCAGTGAGTGTGATATCGTTGTCTAGGGAAGTATCAGTAGTGTGATATCGTTGTCTAGAGAAGTATCAGTGAGTGTGATATCGTTGTCTAGGGAAGTATCAGTAAGTGTGATATCTCTAGGGAAGTATCAGTGAGTGTGATATCGTTGTCTAGAGAAGTATCAGTGAGTGTGATATCGTTGTCTAAAGAAGTATCAGTAAGTTTTGATATCTTTGTCTGGAGAAGTTTCACTAAGTGTGATATCGTCGTCTAGAGAAGTATCAGTAAGTGTGATGTCGTTGTCTAGAGAAGTATCAGTAATTGTGATATCGTCGTCTAGAGAAGTATCAGTAAGTGTGATATCGTCGTCTAGAGAAGTATCAGTAAGTGTGATATCGTCGTCTAGAGAAGTATCAGTAAGTGTGATATCGTTGTCTAGAGAAGTATCAGTAAGTGTGATATTGGTGTCTAGAGAAGTATCAGTAAGTGTGATATTGGTGTCTAGAGAAGTATCAGTAAGTGTGATATTGGTGTCTAGAGAAGTATCAGTAAGTGTGATATTGGTTGTCTAGAGAAGTATCAGTAAGTGTGATATTGGTGTCTAGAGAAGTATCAGTAAGTGTGATATTGGTGTCTAGAGAAGTATCAGTAAGTGTGATATTGGTGTCTAGAGAAGTATCAGTAAGTGTGATATCGTCGTCTAGAGAAGTATCAGCAAGTGTGATATTGGTGTCTAGAGAAGTATCAGTAAGTGTGATATCGTTGTCTAGAGAAGTATCAGTAAGTGTGATATCGTTGTCTAGAGAAGTATCAGTAAGTGTGATATTGGTGTCTAGAGAAGTATCAGTAAGTGTGATATCGTCGTCTAGAGAAGTATCAGTAAGTGTGATATTGGTGTCTAGAGAAGTATCAGTAAGTGTGATATCGTCGTCTAGAGAAGTATCAGCAAGTGTGATATCTCTATCATGAGAAGTATCAGTAAGTGTGATATCTCTATCATTTGAAGTATCAGTAAGTGTGATATCTCTATCATGAGAAGTATCAGTAAGTGTGATATCTCTATTATTTGAAGTATCAGTAAGTGTGATATCTCTATCATGAGAAGTATCAGTAAGTGTGATATCTCTATCATTTGAAGTATCAGTTAGTGTGATATCTCTATCATGAGAAGTATCAGTGAGTGTGATATCTCTATAATGAGAAGTATCATAAGTGTGATCTCTCTATCATTTGAAGTATCAGTAAGTGTGATATCTCTATCATGAGAAGTATCAGTGAGTGTGATATCGTTGTCTAGAGAAGTATCAGTAAGTGTGATATCTCTATCATTTGAAGTATCAGTAAGTGTGATATCTCTATCATGAGAAGTATCAGTGAGTGTGATATCGTTGTCTAGAGAAGTATCAGTAAGTGTGATATCTCTATCATGAGAAGTATCAGTGAGTGTGATATCGTTGTCTAGAGAAGTATCAATGAATGTGATATTCAAATCTAGGATAACTCTATGGGAGATGCCCAAACTGTTTACGGAAGAAAGGTCTGGACAGTCGGTGAAGTTGTTTTTTCTGACGTTTAGATCAAAGTTATTATTTACCCTTTAGATAGGAATGTTATTGTATTGGCTCATCGTATATCCCTAGACCGGCCATACCGCTAATCTTGCGGTCTGTTGTTTGATGTGCGAGGGGATAATCTGACGACTGTGTTTATATGTTCGGAATTGGAGTCAACAACGACGACCTAACATCATCACGTGCTATACATTTAAAAAATATGACAATCATCATTTTCTGGAGAACGTGAACTTCCGGTATATGGTGGATAGGCGGCAGGAACCATTGAAGGCTAAGCATGAAAAGTGTTCCTAGTTTCCTCATATTCCAAGTCCGGATTGTTGCAGGAGCTACTGAGTTAAGTGCTCTGTGCACACCGTGAGCTGTGTGTATCATCCGTTTTGATCATGTTTCGATATTCCAATTGTTTACGATGAATGATGATCTCGTATGACAGGGAACTGTTAGCTGTGTTCACCTTCTGCGCGGTTTCGACTTATGTCTTTTGGCGTGTGCTGAGACTGCTACGATGGGGACTACAGTTACCTTTCTTTGTTTGGGAAAGAGATATTAATTCGCATGTGTCACTGGCACGGGCGGTTGAGCAATTATGAATTTTAATTCGTTTGTAGTGATACCGGGGCCTTCCATAACCAAAGTAACTAAGTATGAATGTTATCTCTCACCGTTAGATCAAAGAATGTTTTCTCTTTCCATTAGACTATATAATTTTATTTCTCACCAATTGATCATAGTAAGGTATTTCTCTCCATTAGATCACAGACATTTATATCTAACTATTAGATCATAGACATTTATATCTAACTATTAGATCATAGACATTTATATCTAACTATTAGATCATAGACATTTATATCTAACTATTAGATCATAGACATTTATATCTAACTATTCGATCATAGACATTTATATCTAACTATTAGATCATAGACATTTATATCTAACTATTAGATCATAGACATTTATATCTAACTATTAGATCATAGACATTTATACTAATTATTAGATCATAAACATTTATACCTAACTATTAGATCATAAACATTTATACCTAACTATTAGATCATAAACATTTATACCTAACTATTAGATCATAAACATTTATATCTTCAGCGTAAACATTGAGGGCTCTTTAAGTCACTTCACAGTAAACAATGAGGGCTCTTTAAGTCATTTCACAGTAAACAATTAGGGCTCTTTAAGTCACTTCACCGTAAACAATGAGGTCTCTAATTCACTTCACCATAAACAATGAGGTCCCTTTAAGTCACTTCACCGTAAACAATGAGGTCTCTTTAAATCACTTCACCGTAAACAATGAGGTCTCTTTAAGTCACTTCACCGTAAACAATGAGGTCTCTTTAAATCACTTCACCGTAAACAATGAGGGCTCTTTAAGTCACTTCACCGTAAACAATGAGGGCTCTTTAAGTCACTTCACCGTAAACAATGAGGGCTGTTTATGTCACTTCACAGTAAAGAGTGAGGGCTTTTTAAGTCACTTCATCGTAAACAATGAGGGCTCTTTAAGTCACTTCACCATAAACAATGAGGTCTCTTTCAGTCACTCCACCATAAACAATGAGGGCTGTTTATGTCACTTCACAGTAAAGAGTGAGGGCTTTTTAAGTCACTTCATCGTAAACAATGAGGGCTCTTTAAGTCACTTCACCATAAACAATGAGGTCTCTTTCAGTCACTCCACCATAAACAATGAGGGCTCTTTAAGTCACTTCACCATAAACAATGAGGTCTCTTTCAGTCACTCCACCGTAAACAATGAGGGCTCTTTAAGTCACTTCACCATAAACAATGAGGTCTCTTTCAGTCACTCCACCATAAAACAATGAGGGCTCTTTCAGTCACTCCACCGTAAACAATGAGGTCCCTTTAAGTCACTTCACCATAAACAATGAGGTCTCTTTCAGTCACTCCACCGTAAACAATGAGGTCCCTTTCAGTCACTCCACCATAAACAATGAGGTCCCTTTCAGTCACTCCACCATAAACAATGAGGTCTCTTTCAGTCACTCCACCGTAAACAATGAGGTCCCTTCCAGTCACTCCACCATAAATAATGAGGTCTCTTTCAGTCACTCCACCGTAAAGAATGAGGTCCCTTTCAGTCACTCCACCATAAACAATGAGGTCTCTTTCAGTCACTCCACCGTAAACAATGAGGTCTCTTTCAGTCACTTCACCGTATACAATGAGATCTCTTTCAGTCACTTCACCGTATACAATGAGATCTCTTTCAGTCACTTCACCGTATACAATGAGATCTCTTTCAGTCACTTCACCGTATACAATGAGGGCTCTTTATGTCACTCCACTGTAAACAATGAGATCTCTTTCAGTCACTCCACCGTAAACAATGAGGGCTCTTTAAGTCACTCCAACGTAAACAATGAGATCTCTTTCAGTCACTCCACCGTAAACAATGAGGTCTCTTTATGTCACTCCACTGTAAACAATGAGATCTCTTTCAGTCACTCCACCGTAAACAATGAGGGCTCTTTAAGTCACTCCAACGTAAACAATGAGGGCTCTTTAAGTCACTTCACCGTATACAATGAGGTCTCTAAGTCACCGTAAACAATGAGGTCTCTTTCAGTCACTTCACCGTATACAATGAGGTCTCTAAGTCACCGTAAAGAATGAGGTCCCTTTCAGTCACTCCACCATAAACAATGAGGTCTCTTTCAGTCACTCCACCGTAAACAATGAGGTCTCTTTCAGTCACTTCACCGTATACAATGAGATCTCTTTCAGTCACTCCACCGTAAACAATGAGGTCTCTTTCAGTCACTTCACCGTAAACAATGAGATCCCTTTCAGTCACTCCACCGTAAACAATGATGTCCCTTTCAGTCACTTCACCGTAAACATTGAGGTCTCTTTCAGTCACTTCACCGTAAACAATGAGATCCCTTTCAGTCACTTCACCGTAAACAATGAAGTCCCTTTCAGTCACTTCACCGTAAACAATGAGATCCCTTTCAGTCACTTCACCGTAAACAATGAGGTCAATTTCAGTCACTCCACCGTAAACAATGATGTCCCCTTCAGTCACTCCACTGTAAACAATGATGTCCATGTAAAAGACCTTGACACCCGCACCCAATATTTTGGTATAAAATGCAGCCTCACCTCCAATGTGTCTACGCCCCTGGAACGTCATGATTTGTTCAGGGCTAATCATGCCCAGACAAGCTGTCTCCTGTGATTTGTTCAGGGCTAATCATGCCCAGACAAGCTGTCTCCTGTGATTTGTTCAGGGCTAATCATGCCCAGACGAGCTGTCTCCTGTGATTTGTTCAGGGCTAATCATGCCCAGACAAGCTGTCTCCTGTGATTTGTTCAGGGCTAATCATGCCCAGACAAGCTGTCTCCTGTGATTTGTTCAGGGCTAATCATGCCCAGACAAGCTGTCTCCTGTGATTTGTACCTCTGGTTCCGGTATGGATATGGTCGTCTTACCCGAGTCGAGATCTATTGCGGAAACGGAAAGAGATCCCGAGTTTGGTGAGGTCAATCAGTCAACTGTCGTCACGTGGGATCTTCATCGCACAGGACGTAGATGGTGTTGTGCAGGCTCATGGTCCGTGTGCAGAAAAGCGGACTGGTAGGAATGGGAGGTGGGGTATTGATTCTTCAAGCCCTTAAGCCAGTTGCCATGTCGCTGTAACTGTTTATTGGGATGGGTTGGGGGATGTTATAGGAATCAAGGGTGGAATGCAAATAAGAACAATTAAGGCTATTGCTGAGTCAGCAGAAAAAAAATTATGCTGGCTCTGACGAAACCGAGACATATCAACGATCTCAAAATAATCTGATGCTCAGACGAGTAGGCGGCTAATTTACACATCGACTACTTCTGACTCCCACTAAGTCAACAACACCAGCAACAGTTTAATCCTGGAATATCCGAAGCGCGGACGATAAGCGGTAAGAGATTACATCATCGACCGTTGGTGAGCTACACCGGACGTTTACAATACCGACAGTTCAAAGGAATGAAGTTCCCAGCCCGACCTATCTTTATCACCTATTATCTGTTTCTGATCTACTCCTTCTCGCCGAATTAACGTCGTGCTAAAACAGCTTGTACGCGAGTCTATAAAAGGACGTTGCAATCTCAAGCCGTTTTAGACTGATGTCTGTGCTGGGGGACATCATGTGCTGGGGGACATCAATGTGCTGGGAGACATCAATGTGCTGGGGGACATCAATGTACTTGGGGACATCAATGTGCTGGGGGACATCAATGTGCTGGGGGACATGAATGTGCTGGGAGACATCAATGTGCTGGGAGACATCAATGTGCTGGGTGACATCAATGTGCTGGGAGACATCAATGTACTTGGGGACATCAATGTGCTGGGGGACATCAATGAGCTGGGGGACATCAATGAGCTGGGAGACATCAATGTGCTGGGAGACATCAATGTGCTGGGAGACATCAATGTGCTGGGAGACATCAATGTGCTGGGGGACATCAATGAGCTGGGAGACATCAATGTGCTGGGAGACATCAATGAGCTGGGAGACATCAATGTGCTGGGAGACATCAATTTGCTGGGAGACATGAATGTGCTGGGAGACATCAATGTGCTGGGAGACATCAATGAGCTGGGAGACATCAATGTGCTGGGAGACATCAATGTGCTGGAGACATCAATGTGCTGGGAGACATCAATTTGCTGGGAGACATCAATGTGCTGGGAGACATCAATGAGCTGGGAGACATCAATGAGCTGGGAGACATCAATGTGCTGGGAGACATCAATGTGCTGGGAGACATCAATGAGCTGGGAGACATCAATTGGCTGGGAGACATCAATGAGCTGGGAGACATCAATGTGCTGGGAGACATCAATGTGCTGGGAGACATCAATGTGCTGGGAGACATCAATGTGCTGGGAGACATCAATGTGCTGGGAGACATCAATTTGCTGGGAGACATCAATGAGCTGGGAGACATCAATGTGCTGTGAGACATCAATGTGCTGGGGGACATCAATGTGCTGGGAGACATCAATGTGCTAGGTTCATGCTGAGACAAGTAAACGACCAGGTATAGACCGTAGATTCGACCAGAACTCTAGCGTAGAGTAAATGTAGTTATTTTGTGCTGAATATATTGTCAGCTTTAGAGTTCAATGCAGCAGGAGGTCGACGCCTGGGAGTCATGACCCAGGTGGATCCACCTCCTCTACAGTGTCTAGAAATTAAAAGGCTGAAACACTTGCTGGACGGGGATCTTCAGATGATCAGATTCCCTCCTGCTGCGAAGCTCTGAGTTCCTCCTTTCTCCTGCGTCTTTTGTCTTTGAATTCGATATTAGCAAGCCTCGAGTGTTGTTGTACCGTTTTTTTCTTATATTTTGATCTCCATGTGCTACGATCTATAGCCAGATCCTCCCAGTTTCTTTCACTGAAAGAGAATTCCTCAAGGAAGCCCTGCAAACATCTTTATATCTTACATAGACATACGTGTGTATAAACATACATACACATATAAAGACTTATAATTACATACATTAACTAACATATAAACATATACACACTTAGTGATCCTTTCTGTCGCAATGCTTGTTACTGCATGTGTGTGTGTGTCTGTGTGTGTGTGTGTGTGTGTACGTAGCCTCTCAAACTCTTCATCGTGTTCTTGTCTCTACTACCTGTGTGTGTGTGTGTGTACGTAGCCTCTCAAACTCTTCATCATGTTCTTGACACTGACATGAATCAATCGTTGACGTCCTGATATATTTGTGGTTCTTGACGCTGACATGATTCAATCGTTGACGTCCTGATATATTTGTGGTTCTTGACGCTGACATGAATCAATCGTTGACGTACTGATATATTTGTGGTTCTTGACACTGACATGAATCAATCGTTGACGTCCTGATATATTTGTTGTTCTTGACACTGACATGAATCAATCGTTGACGTCCTGATATATTTGTGGTTCTTGACGCTGACATGAATCAATCGTTGACGTCCTGATATATTTGTGGTTCTTGACGCTGACATGAATCAATCGTTGACGTCCTGATATATTTGTGGTTCTTGACACTGACATGATTCAATCGTTGACATCCTGATATATTTGTGGTTCTTGACGCTGACATGAATCAATCGTTGACGTCCTGATATATTTGTGGTTCTTGACGCTGACATGAATCAATCGTTGACGTCCTGATATATTTGTGGTTCTTGACGCTGACATGAATCAATCGTTGACGTCCTGATATATTTGTGGTTCTTGACGCTGACATGAATCAATCGTTGACGTCCTGATATATTTGTTGTTCTTGACACTGACATGAATCAATCGTTGACGTCCTGATATATTTGTTGTTCTTGACACTGACATGAATCAATCGTTGACGTCCTGATATATTTGTGGTTCTTGACACTGACATGATTCAATCGTTGACATCCTGATATATTTGTTGTTCTTGACGCTGACATGAATCAATCGTTGACGTCCTGATATATTTGTGGTTCTTGACACTGACATGAATCAATCGTTGACGTCCTGATATATTTGTGGTTCTTGACACTGACATGATTCAATCGTTGACGTCCTGATATATTTGTGGTTCTTGACACTGACATGATTCAATCGTTGACGTCCTGATATATTTGTTGTTCTTGACACTGACATGAATCAATCGTTGACGTCCTGATATATTTGTGGTTCTTGACACTGACATGATTCAATCGTTGACGTCCTGATATATTTGTTGTTCTTGACACTGACATGAATCATTCGTTGACGTCCTGATATATTGTTGTTCTTGACACTGACATGAATCATTCGTTGACGTCCTGATATATTTGTGGTTCTTGACGCTGACATTTATCTAGACGGTTGTCTGGTGGTTGTGCTATCGCCACGTCTCGTCAACACACTGAACGCGGTTCTCATTTTATAATTCATATTTCGGTTTGAACCACTAACCAAATAGCGACCGTGGCAATGACATGAAGTTGCGGGAAATGGCCGTCATTAGTTTCCCTAACTAGATCAGGTAGTCGTGAGATCGATTCTAGAGCGGATGTCCTGACCTGGAACTGTCTGCAAGGGGAGGTCATTCATTGGAATCAGGGGCAGTAAGTGTGGATGTTAACTTCGGGGAATCTATACGCGGGTCCACGTGGGGGTTTGAGGAGTGGGGTGGGGAGTGTTTGATAGAGGGAGATATATTGTTTTGTTGTCCGAGAGATTCCAGATGAAAGGGCCTGATATCATCAGGGATTACGTGCCATGCATGCCAGAGATTTTGATCTGAAAATAGAACAAACATGTTATTGTTATCATCGGCTGTATAGAGATCTACGTGTTCTATGTTTGTGTTGGCTTTTTTCTGATCGGATAATGTTTACTGCTTCTGTTTCCTGTGTGTACCATTGCTTACTGTTTCATGTAACTACCAATGTTTACTGTTTCATATATCTACCAATGTTTACTGTTTCCTGTGTGTACCATTGCTTACTGTTTCATGTAACTACCATTGTTTACTGTTTCATATATCTACCAATGTTTACTGTTTCACATATCTACCAATGTTTACTGTTTTATGTATCTACCAATGTTTACTGTTTCCTGTGTGTATCATTGTTTACTGTTTCATGTAACTACCAATGTTTACTGTTTCATGTAACTACCAATGTTTACTGTTTCCTGTGTGTACCATTGTTTACTGTTTCAAATATCTACCAATGTTTACTGTTTTATGTATCTACCAATGTTTACTGTTTCATGTAACTACCAATGTTTACTGTTGGTTTTGTCTACCAATGTTTACTGTTGGTTTTGTCTACCAATGTTTACTTTGTTTTTCTTTCTATGTCTCACCATGTTACTGTTTCTTTGTTTACAGAATATTTACTGTGTGTTTTCTCTAGGCAATACTTCCAGTTTTTGTTTCCTCGATTTGAACAAGGTTCTATATTTCTGTTTTGTTCATTTTCACAATGTTCTTATCTTCTATGTTTTCTCTGGAAGATTGATTCTGTCTCACACGTCATATTGTGTCTGTTCTTGTGTTCTGTCTCACACGTCATATTGTTACCGTTCTGTGTTCTGTCTCACACGTCATATTGTTACTGTTCTTGTGTTATGTCTCACACGTCATATTGTGTCTGTTCTTGTGTTCTGTCTCACACGTCATATTGTTACCGTTCATGTGTTATGTCTCTTATGCGAGAACATGGGAACGATCTTAATAGAAATGGCGTGGAATGGTGGAGAGATGTCGTGGAATGGTGGAGAGATGGCGTGGAATGGTAGAGAGATGTCGTGGAATGGTAGAGAGATGTCGTGGAATGGTAGAGAGATGGCGTGGAATGGTAGAGAGATGTCGTGGAATGGTAGAGAGATGGCGTGGAATGGTAGAGAGATGTCGTGGAATGGTAGAGAGATGTCGTGGAATGGTGGAGAGATGTGGAATGGTGGAGAGATGTCGTGGAATGGTAGAGAGATGTCGTGGAATGGTGGAGAGATGTCGTGGAATGGTGGAGAGATGTCGTGGAATGGTTGAGAGATGTCGTGGAATGGTGGAGAGATGTCGTGGAATGGTGGAGAGATGTCGTGGAATGATGGAGAGATGTCGTGGAATGGTAGAGAGATGTCGTGGAATGGTAGAGAGATGGCGTGGAATGGTAGTGAGATGTCGTGGAATGGTAGAGAGATGGCGTGGAATGGTAGAGAGATGTCGTGGAATGGTAGAGAGATGTCGTGGAATGGTTGAGAGATGTCGTGGAATGGTGGAGAGATGTCGTGGAATGGTAGAGAGATGTCGTGGAATGGTGGAGAGATGTCGTGGAATGGTGGAGAGATGTCGTGGAATGGTAGAGAGATGTCGTGGAATGGTGGAGAGATGTCGTGGAATGGTGGAGAGATGTGGAATGGTGGAGAGATGTCGTGGAATGGTGGAGAGATGTCATGGAATGATGGAGAGATGTCGTGGAATGGTGGAGAGATGTCGTGGAATGGTAGAGAGATGTCGTGGAATGGTGGAGTGATGTCGTGGAATGGTAGAGAGATGTCGTGGAATGGTAGAGAGATGTCGTGGAATGATGGAGAGATGTCGTGGAATGGTAGAGAGATGTCGTGGAATGGTGGAGTGACGGCGTGGAATGGTGTAGAGTTGTCGTGGAATGGTAGAGAGATGTCGTGGAATGATGGAGTGACGGCGTGGAATGGTGTAGAGTTGTCGTGGAATGGTAGAGAGATGTCGTGGAATGGTGGAGTGACGGCGTGGAATGGTGGAGAGATGTCGTGGAATGGTAGAGAGATGTCGTGGAATGGTAGAGAGATGTCGTGGAATAGTAGAGAGTTGTCGTGGAATGGTAGAGAGATGTCGTGGAATGGTGGAGTGACGGCGTGGAATGGTAGAGAGATGTCGTGGAATGGTAGAGAGATGTCGTGGAATGGTAGAGAGATGCCGTGGAATGGTAGAGAGATGTCGTGGAATGGTGGAGTGATGGCGTGGAATGGTGTAGAGTTGTCGTGGAATGGTGGAGAGATAGCGTGGAATGGTAGAGATTTGTCGTGGAATGGTGGAGAGACGTTGTGGAATGGTGGAGAGATGGCGTGGAATGGTGGAGAGTTGTCGTGGAATGGTGGAGAGATGGCGTGGAATGGTGGAGAGATGGCGTGGAATGGTGGAGAGACGTCGTGGAATGGTGGAGAGATGGCGTGGAATGGTGGAGAGACGTCGTGGAATGGTGGAGAGATGGCGTGGAATGGTGGAGAGATGGCGTGGAATGGTGGAGAGTTGTCGTGGAATGGTGGAGAGATGGCGTGGAATGGTGGAGAGACGTCGTGGAATGGTGGAGAGATGGCGTGGAATGGTGGAGAGTTGTCGTGGAATGGTGGAGAGATGGCGTGGAATGGTGGAGAGACGTCGTGGAATGGTGGAGAGACGTCGTGGAATGGTGGAGAGAAGGCGTGGAATGGTGGAGAGTTGTCGTGGAATGGTGGAGAGACGTCGTGGAATGGTGGAGAGATGGCGTGGAATGGTGGAGAGTTGTCGTGGAATGGTGGAGAGATGGCGTGGAATGGTGGAGAGTTGTCGTGGAATGGTGGAGAGACGTCGTGGAATGGTGGAGAGATGGCGTGGAATGGTGTAGAGTTGTCGTGGAATGGTAGAGAGATGTCGTGGAATGGTAGAGAGATGGCGTGGAATGGTAGCGAGATGTCGTGGAATGGTAGAGGGATGTCGTGGAATGGTAGAGAGATGTCGTGGAATGGTAGAGAGATGTCGTGGAATGGTTGAGAGATGTCGTGGAATGGTGGAGAGATGTCGTGGAATGGTAGAGAGATGTCGTGGAATGGTGGAGAGATGTCGTGGAATGGTGGAGAGATGTCGTGGAATGGTAGAGATTTGTCGTGGAATGGTGGAGAGATGTCGTGGAATGATGGAGAGATGTGGAATGGTGGAGAGATGTCGTGGAATGGTGGAGAGATGTCATGGAATGATGGAGAGATGTCGTGGAATGGTGGAGAGATGTCGTGGAATGGTAGAGAGATGTGGAATGGTGGAGAGATGTCGTGGAATGGTAGAGAGATGTCGTGGAATGGTGGAGTGATGTCGTGGAATGGTAGAGAGATGTCGTGGAATGGTAGAGAGATGTCGTGGAATAATGGAGAGATGTCGTGGAATGGTAGAGAGATGTCGTGGAATGGTGGAGTGACGGCGTGGAATGGTGTAGAATTGTCGTGGAATGGTAGAGAGATGTCGTGGAATGGTGGAGTGACGGCGTGGAATGGTGGAGAGATGTCGTGGAATGGTAGAGAGATGTCGTGGTATGGTAGAGAGATGTCGTGGAATGGTAGAGAGTTGTCGTGGAATGGTAGAGAGATGTCGTGGAATGGTGGAGTGACGGCGTGGAATGGTAGAGAGATGTCGTGGAATGGTAGAGAGATGTCGTGGAATGGTAGAGAGATGTCGTGGAATGGTAGAGAGATGTCGTGGAATGGTGGAGTGACGGCGTGGAATGGTAGAGAGATGTCGTGGAATGGTAGAGAGATGCCGTGGAATGGTAGAGAGATGTCGTGGAATGGTGGAGTGACGGCGTGGAATGGTGTAGAGTTGTCGTGGAATGGTAGAGAAACGTCGTGGAATGGTGGAGAGATGTCGTGGAATGATAGAGAGATGTCGTGGAATGGTAGAGAGATGTCGTGGAATGGTAGAGAGATGTCGTGGAATGGGGGAGAGATGTCGTGGATTGGTGGAGAGATGTCGTGGAATGGTAGAGAGATGTCGTGGAATGGTAGAGAGATGTCGTGGAATGGTAGAGAGATGTCGTGGAATGGTGGAGTGATGGCGTGGAATGGTGTAGAGTTGTCGTGGAATGGTGGAGAGATAGCGTGGAATGGTAGAGATTTGTCGTGGAATGGTGGAGAGAGAATCGTGGAATGGTGGAGAGATGGCGTGGAATGGTGGAGAGTTGTCGTGGAATGGTGGAGAGACGTCGTGGAATGGTGGAGAGATAGCGTGTAATGGTGTAGAGTTGTCGTGGAATGGTGGAGAGACGTCGTGGAATGGTGGAGAGATGGCGTGGAATGGTGTAGAGTTGTCGTGGAATGGTGGAGAGACGTCGTGGAATGGTGGAGAGATGGCGTGGAATGGTGTAGAGTTGTCGTGAATGGTGGAGAGATGGCGTGGAATGGTAGAGAGATGTGGAATGGTGTAGAGTTGTCGTGGAATGGTGGAGAGATGGCGTGGAATGGTAGAGAGATGTCGTAGAATGGTTTATAGATGGCGTGGAATTGTAGCGAGAACTTTAGGAAAAACAGTGACAAGTCGGGTGCACTTAATACAAACAACAGTGGCGACTGTATGACCAGTACAGACTGGTTTTAACCAGAAAACAATGGAGATTCAATATAACTATAGACGGCTGACAATTAAAACAAGTAGACTCGTTGAAATACCTAGTAAGTCTAGTGGCAAAAGGACAATTCACAAAGAGCAGAAATGGAAAGATGCAACAAAGCTTGTCAAATCACCGGACAGTTTGAAATCATCACCACTATTGACTATCATGGAAATAAATCAAGGCAAAACGAGCACTCTACAATACAATCTTCATCCCAACGTTGTGCTACCAATGCCAGACCTGGACACGAGATGCAAGAACAATAAGAAAAATAACCTCTACTGAGATGAAATGTGTTAGACGAATGACAGGAAACAGCATGGGAGATAAGGTCAGAAAAGATGAACTGAGAAAAAAGCTAGAAATAACCATAGCCTTAGAATATAAAGAAACAACAGATAAAATGAGTTGGCCACGTGACAAAGCAAAAAGATAAAAACACAACACAACGAGCCTTCAATAAACGTTGTGAGAATACCATACTCAAGGGTCGACCACGAAAAAGATGGATTGACTGAAAATTAGAAACACTAGGAAACAACAGAAGTACAGGCGAACAGAAGAGCAAACGACCCCCAATTATATTTATTTCCCCCCACCCCCCCCCCCCCCCCCCCCTGTCGACGTCGATAGGAAATGAGGAATGAAAGAAGAACAAAAGGAGATCTATAGATCTGAATATATGTATTAGAGGCGATAAAGAGAACTAGACAGAATGACATACAATATATAGACACACACATGGTAGCAGATATAGACACACACATGGTAGCAGACATAGACACACACATGGTAGCAGACATAGACACACACACATGGTAGCAGATATAGACACACACATGGTAGCAGACATAGACACACACATGGTAGCAGATATAGTCACACACATGGTAGCAGATATATACACACACATGGTAGCAGACATAGACACACACATGGTAGCAGATATATACACACACATGGTAGCAGACATAGACACACACATGGTAGCAGACATAGACACACACATGGTAGCAGATATAGACACACACACATGGTAGGAGACATAGACACACACATGGTAGCAGATATAGTCACACACATGGTAGGAGACATAGACACACACATGGTAGGAGACATAGACACACACATGGTAGGAGACATAGACACACACATGGTAGGAGACATAGACACACACATGGTAGCAGATATAGTCACACACATGGTAGGAGACATAGACACACACATGGTAGGAGACATAGACACACACATGGTAGGAGACATAGACACACACATGGTAGGAGACATAGACACACACATGGTAGCAGATATAGTCACACACATGGTAGGAGACATAGACACACACATGGTAGCAGATATATACACACACATGGTAGCAGATATAGACACACACATGGTAGGAGACATAGACACACACATGGTAGGAGATATAGACACACACATGGTAGGAGATATAGACACACACATGGTAGCAGACATAGACACACACATGGTAGCAGATATAGACACACACATGGTAGCAGATATAGACACACACATGGTAGCAGATATAGACACACACATGGTAGGAGACATAGACACACACATGGTAGCAGACATAGACACACACATGTAGCAGACATAGACACACACATGGTAGCAGATATAGACACACACATGGTAGCAGATATAGACACACACATGGTAGCAGATATAGACACACACATGGTAGCAGACATAGACACACACATGGTAGCAGACATAGACACACACATGGTAGCAGACATAGACACACACATGGTAGCAGACATAGACACACACATGGTAGCAGATATAGACACACACATGGTAGCAGATATAGACACACACATGGTAGCAGATATAGTCACACACATGGTAGCAGACATAGACACACACATGGTAGCAGACATAGACACACACATGGTAGCAGACATAGACACACACATGGTAGCAGACATAGACACACACATGGTAGCAGACATAGACACACACATGGTAGCAGATATAGACACACACATGGTAGCAGATATAGACACACACATGGTAGCAGATATAGTCACACACATGGTAGCAGACATGGACACACACATAGTAGCAGACATAGACACACACATGGTAGCAGACATAGACACACACATGGTAGCAGACATAGACACACACATGGTAGCAGATATAGACACACACATGGTAGCAGACATAGACACACACATGGTAGCAGACATAGACACACACATGGTAGCAGACATAGACACACACACATGGTAGCAGACATAGACACACACATGGTAGCAGACATAGACACACACATGGTAGCAGACATAGACACACACACATGGTAGCAGACATAGACACACACATGGTAGCAGACATAGACACACACACATGGTAGCAGATATAGACACACACATGGTAGCAGACATAGACACACACACATGGTAGCAGATATAGACACACACATGGTAGCAGATATAGACACACACATGGTAGGAGACATAGACACACACATGGTAGCAGACATAGACACACACATGGTAGCAGATATAGACACACACATGGTAGCAGACATAGACACACACATGGTAGCAGACATAGACACACACATGGTAGCAGATATAGACACACACATGGTAGGAGACATAGACACACACATGGTAGCAGACATAGACACACACATGGTAGCAGATATAGACACACACATGGTAGCAGACATAGACACACACATGGTAGCAGACATAGACACACACATGGTAGCAGATATAGACACACACATGGTAGCAGACATAGACACACACATGGTAGCAGACATAGACACACACATGGTAGCAGATATAGACACACACACACATGGTAGCAGACATAGACACACACATGGTAGCAGACATAGACACACACATGGTAGCAGACATAGACACACACACATGGTAGCAGACATAGACACACACATGGTAGCAGACATAGACACACACACATGGTAGCAGACATAGACACACACACATGGTAGCAGGCATAGACACACACATGGTAGCAGATATAGACACGAACATGGTAGCAGATATAGACACACACATGGTAGCAGACATAGACACACACATGGTAGCAGATATAGACACGAACATGGTAGCAGATATAGACACACACATGGTAGCAGATATATACACACACATGGTAGCAGACATAGACACACACATGGTAGCAGATATATACACACACATGGTAGCAGACATAGACACACACATGGTAGCAGATATATACACACACATGGTAGCAGATATAGACACACACATGGTAGCAGACATAGACACACACATGGTAGCAGACATAGACACACACATGGTAGCAGACATAGACACACACATGGTAGCAGATATATACACACACATGGTAGCAGATATAGACACACACATGGTAGCAGATATAGACACACACATGGTAGCAGATATAGACACAAACATGGTAGCAGACATAGACACACACATGGTAGCAGATATAGACACACACATGGTAGCAGATATAGACACACACATGGTAGCAGATATAGACACACACATGGTAGCAGATATAGACACACACATGGTAGGAGATATAGACACACACATGGTAGCAGACATAGACACACACACATGGTAGCAGACATAGACACACACATGGTAGCAGACATAGACACACACATGGTAGCAGACATAGACACACACATGGTAGCAGACATAGACACACACATGGTAGCAGATATAGACACACACATGGTAGCAGACATAGACACACACATGGTAGGAGATATATACACACACATGGTAGCAGACATAGACACACACATGGTAGCAGATATATACACACACATGGTAGCAGACATAGACACACACATGGTAGCAGATATAGACACACACATGGTAGCAGACATAGACACACACATGGTAGGAGATATAGACACACACATGGTAGCAGACATAGACACACACATGGTAGCAGACATAGACACACACATGGTAGCAGACATAGACACACACATGGTAGCAGACATAGACACACACATGGTAGCAGATATAGACACACACATGGTAGCAGACATAGACACACACATGGTAGCAGATATAGACACACACATGGTAGCAGACATAGACACACATATGGTAGCAGACATAGACACACACATGGTAGCAGATATAGTCACACACACATGGTAGCAGATATAGACACACACATGGTAGCAGATATAGTCACACACACATGGTAGCAGACATAGACACACACATGGTAGCAGACATAAACACACACATGGTAGCAGATATAGACACACACATGGTAGCAGATATAGACACACACATGGTAGCAGACATAGACACACACATGGTAGCAGATATAGACACACACATGGTAGCAGACATAGACACACACATGGTAGCAGATATAGACACACACATGGTAGCAGATATAGTCACACACACATGGTAGCAGATATAGACACACACATGGTAGCAGACATAGACACACATATGGTAGCAGACATAGACACGAACATGGTAGCAGACATAGACACACACATGGTAGCAGATATAGACACACACATGGTAGCAGATATAGACACACACACATGGTAGCAGATATAGACACACACATGGTAGCAGACATAGACACACACATGGTAGCAGATATAGACACACACATGGTAGCAGACATAGACACACATATGGTAGCAGACATAGACACACACATGGTAGCAGATATAGTCACACACACATGGTAGCAGATATAGACACACACATGGTAGCAGATATAGTCACACACACACATGGTAGCAGACATAGACACACACATGGTAGCAGACATAGACACACACATGGTAGCAGATATAGACACACACATGGTAGCAGACATAGACACACACATGGTAGCAGATATAGACACACACATGGTAGCAGATATAGTCACACACACATGGTAGCAGATATAGACACACACATGGTAGCAGACATAGACACACATATGGTAGCAGACATAGACACGAACATGGTAGCAGACATAGACACACACATGGTAGCAGATATAGACACACACATGGTAGCAGATATAGACACACACACATGGTAGCAGATATAGACACACACATGGTAGCAGATATAGACACACACACATGGTAGCAGATATAGACACACACATGGTAGCAGACATAGACACACACATGGTAGCAGACATAGACACGAACATGGTAGCAGACATAGACACACACATGGTAGCAGATATAGACACACACATGGTAGCAGATATAGACACACACACATGGTAGCAGATATAGACACACACATGGTAGCAGACATAGACACACATATGGTAGCAGACATAGACACGAACATGGTAGCAGGCATAGACACACACATGGTAGCAGATATAGACACACACACATGGTAGCAGACATAGACACACACATGGTAGCAGATATAGACACGAACATGGTAGCAGATATAGACACACACATGGTAGCAGACATAGACACACATATGGTAGCAGACATAGACACGAACATGGTAGCAGACATAGACACACATATGGTAGCAGACATAGACACGAACATGGTAGCAGACATAGACACACACATCGTAGCAGATATAGACACACACATGGTAGCAGACATAGACACACACATGGTAGCAGACATAGACACGAACATGGTAGCAGACATAGACACACATATGGTAGCAGACATAGACACGAACATGGTAGCAGACATAGACACACACATGGTAGCAGATATAGACACACACATATGGTAGCAGACATAGACACACACATGGTAGCAGACATAGACACACACATGGTAGCAGACATAGACACGAACATGGTAGCAGACATAGACACACACATGGTAGCAGACATAGACACGAACATGGTAGCAGACATAGACACACACATGGTAGCAGACATAGACACGAACATGGTAGCAGACATAGACACACACATGGTAGCAGATATAGACACACACATATGGTAGCAGACATAGACACACACATGGTAGCAGACATAGACACACACATGGTAGCAGACATAGACACACACATGGTAGCAGACATAGACACACACATGGTAGCAGACATAGACACGAACATGGTAGCAGACATAGACACACATATGGTAGCAGACATAGACACACACATGGTAGCAGACATAGACACGAACATGGTAGAAGATATAGACACGCATATGGTAGCAGACATAGACATGAATATGGTAGCAGACATAGACACGAACATTTGTAGCAGACATAGACACGAACATGGTAGCAGACATAGACACACACATGTTAGCAGATATAGACACACACATGGTAGCAGACATAGACACACATATGGTAGCAGACATAGACACACACATGTTAGCAGATATAGACACACACATGGTAGCAGACATAGACACACACATGGTAGCAGACATAGACACACACATGGTAGCAGACATAGACACACACATGGTAGCAGACATAGACACACACATGGTAGCAGACATAGACACATATGGTAGCAGACATAGACACACCCATGGTAGGAGATATAGACACACACATGGTAGCAGATATAGACACACACATGGTAGCAGACATAGACACACACATGGTAGCAGACATAGACACACACATGGTAGCAGATATAGACACACACATGGTAGCAGACATAGACACACACATGGTAGCAGACATAGACACACACATGGTAGCAGATATAGACACACACATGGTAGCAGATATAGACACACACATGGTAGGAGATATAGACACACACACATGGTAGCAGACATAGACACACACATGGTAGCAGACATAGACACACACATGGTAGCAGACATAGACACACACATGGTAGCAGACATAGTCACACACATGGTAGCAGATATAGACACACACATGGTAGGAGATATAGACACACACACATGGTAGCAGATATAGACACACACATGGTAGCAGATATAGTCACACACATGGTAGCAGATATAGTCACACACATGGTAGCAGATATAGTCACACACATGGTAGCAGATATAGTCACACACATGGTAGCAGATATAGTCACACACATGGTAGCAGATATAGTCACACACATGGTAGCAGATATAGTCACACACATGGTAGCAGATATAGTCACACACATGGTAGCAGATATAGTCACACACATGGTAGCAGATATAGTCACACACATGGTAGCAGATATAGACACACACATGGTAGCAGATATAGACACACACATGGTAGCAGACATAGACACACACATGGTAGCAGATATAGACACACACATGGTAGCAGATATAGACACACACATATAGTAGTAGACATAGACACACACATGGTAGCAGACATAGACACACACATGGTAGCAGATATAGACACACACATGGTAGCAGATATAGACACACATGGTAGCAGACATAGACACACCCATGGTAGCAGACATAGACACGAACATGGTAGCAGATATAGACACACACATAGTAGCAGATATAGACACACACATATAGTAGTAGACATAGACACACACATGGTAGGAGACATAGACACACACATGGTAGCAGATATAGACACACACATGGTAGCAGATATAGACACACACATGGTAGCAGATATAGACACACACATGGTAGCAGATATAGACACACACATGGTAGCAGATATAGACACACACATATAGTAGTAGACATAGACACACACATGGTAGCAGACATAGACACACACATGGTAGCAGATATAGACACACACATGGTAGCAGATATAGACACACACATGGTAGCAGACATAGACACACACATGGTAGCAGATATAGACACACACATATAGTAGTAGACATAGACACACACATGGTAGCAGACATAGACACACACATGGTAGCAGATATAGACACACACATGGTAGCAGATATAGACACACACATATAGTAGTAGACATAGACACACACATGGTAGCAGACATAGACACACACATGTTAGCAGACATAGACACACACATGTTAGCAGACATAGACACACACATGTTAGCAGACATAGACACACACATGTTAGCAGACATAGACACACACATGTTAGCAGACATAGACACACACATGTTAGCAGACATAGTCAAGAACACGGTATAGATCGTTCACAATTTCGTACCCACAGAGTATATTAATTATCTCGGAAACTGTTTGATGAATTTCAATAATTTTTTTTAATGAAATGTTTTTTTTCCACCGACCATAAGTTTGTTTTTTTGTCGCTACTATCATGCATTAAGGAAAAATATTTGCTTCTTTGAGGCATATAAAAATATGATTGTCTTGATTGTTCTAATTGTTAGGAGTTTACAATACCTACATTTGTTGTAATCTACATTGTCATTTAAAAAGGCAAAATGTCACGTGTTTATCCACAAAATCTTAGCACTTGCTCGCACTTACTGAACGTGATTATGAAAGACTCGCAACTTTTGTCATTTCCGATTTCTTGTTAAATAAGTTCAGAGACATCTATTGACCAAATACGTACTATTCATTTAAATTCTTTTATTTGTAGTCATCTGTAAGCTGCTGTGAAGTGACTACCTGATTTTTAAAATCACGATGAGTTTAAAGTGTCAATTCATCACTAACGGTACATGTGTAGAGGCAAAGTTTACCTGTCTTTTTGACGAAGAAATAAAGTCAAATGAAAAATTGTGCCCTCTTCAATTTGATAGGCCTTTGACTTGCATTGTTAGAAAATTAACGTACTTGACAGTAAAATCGAATTTTTAGGCAAGGCGGTTTAATATTTTCCCAAAATTCATCATCATCATCATCGGGTGTCATGTACGCAACGATGGTTGGCTACCATGGAGCGCCATTCTACTGTCTCTTTCTTTGATGGAGCAGATTGTCATAGTCTGATTTGTCCATCTTTTGATGTGACTCGTCCATGTTAGTCTTAGACTGCCTCTGCCTCTTTCACCTTGTATTTTCCCTTCCAGTATTACTATTAGTAGGATGTTGTGTCTTTTAACATGGCCCAAAAATCGCATCTGTCTTGTTTGAAATGTGTTTAGTAGTTCTCTTTTCACTTTTATTTGTTTTAAGACTTTATCGTTTGTTTTTATTTTCTTTCCATCCAATTCTACCTATTCTTCTACATATCTACATTTCAAAGGCTTAAATTCTCTGTTCTGTTTTCTTGTCTAATGTCTATGTTTCTGCACCATATAGGAATGTTGAGAAGATGTAAAGATAAGATATTTCCTAAAATTATGTAACAAAAAACAATTTGTGCATAATTCAGACTACCTTTGTACTTAAATGTTATCAAATCTGAAGGTCGGTAACACAATAAGTTTACATGAACAAGAATGACTGAAAATCAGTTTCCGAGATAATTGATAAACTCTGTGAGCACGAATTTCTAAAACGAACTATAGCAGACATAGACACGAATATGGTAGCAGACATAGACACAGACATAGACTTAAGGAACCCAGATACACTATAATGACCAGCTTTATTAAAGAAGACATACGTCACTGATCACGTGGTTCTACTGGACGAGATGACAACCCCCGTTCAAACATTGGACATTTGGCGGCTAATGGGACAGGCACAGTGGCTGGTAATTGAGGACACAACACACGGCACAGACACCCGAGACAAGGGGGCAACCAGGGGGCTCTTACTTCTGTCGCGTAAATTAGAATAGGGGGCGCCAACCTGTAGGCAAACTATAATGGCAGGCGTGGATCTGTAGCTAATAATAGGAGGCGTGGACATCTAGGTAACAATAATAGGAGGCGTGGACATCTAGGTAACAATAATGGGCGGCGTGGACATCTAGGTAACAGTAATGGGCGGCGTAGACATCTAGGTAACAGTAATGGGAGGTGTGGACATCTAGGTAACAGTAATAGGAGGCGTGGATCTGTAGCTAATAATAGGAGGCGTGGACATCTAGGTAACAATAATGGGAGGTGTGGACATCTAGGTAACAATAATAGGAGGCGTGGACATCTAGGTAACAATAATGGGCGGCGTGGACATCTAGGTAACAGTAATGGGAGGTGTGGACATCTAGGTAACAGTAATAGGAGGCGTGGACATCTAGGTAACAATAATGGGAGGTGTGGGCATCTAGGTAACAGTAATGAGAGGTTTGGACATCTAGGTAACAGTAATGGGAGGTTTGGACATCTAGGTAACAGTAATGGGAGGTGTGGACATCTAGGTAACAGTAATGAGAGGCGTGGACATCTAGGTAACAATAATAGGAGGCGTGGACATCTAGGTAACAATAATAGGAGGCGTGGACATCTAGGTAACAGTAATGGGAGGTGTGTACATCTAGGTAACAATAATGGGAGGTGTGGACATCTAGGTAACAGTAATGGGAGGTGTGTACATCTAGGTAACAGTAATGGGAGGTGTGTACATCTAGGTAACAGTAATGGGAGGTGTGTACATCTAGGTAACAATAATGGGAGGTGTGGACATCTAGGTAACAGTAATGGGAGGTGTGTACATCTAGGTAACAGTAATGGGAGGTGTGTACATCTAGGTAACAATAATGGGAGGTGTGGACATCTAGGTAACAGTAATGGGAGGTGTGGACATCTAGGTAACAATAATGGGAGGTGTGGACATCTAGGTAACAGTAATGGGAGGTGTGTACATCTAGGTAACAGTAATGGGAGGTGTGGACATCTAGGTAACAGTAATGGTAGGTGTGTACATCTAGGTAACAATAATGGGAGGTGTGGACATCTAGGTAACAATAATGGGAGGTGTGGACATCTAGGTAACAATAATAGGAGGCGTGGACATCTAGGTAACAATAATGGGAGGTGTGGACATCTAGGTAACAGTAATGGGAGGTGTGTACATCTAGGTAACAATAATGGGAGGTGTGGACATCTAGGTAACAATAATGGGAGGTGTGGACATCTAGATAACAATAATGGGAGGTGTGTACATCTAGGTAACAATAATGGGAGGTGTGGACATCTAGGTAACAGTAATAGGAGGCGTGGACATCTAGGTAAAATAATGGGAGGTGTGGACATCTAGGTAACAGTAATGGGAGGTTTGGACATCTAGGTAACAGTAATGGGAGGTTTGGACATCTAGGTAACAGTAATGGGAGGTGTGGACATCTAGGTAACAGTAATGAGAGGCGTGGACATCTAGGTAACAATAATAGGAGGCGTGGACATCTAGGTAACAGTAATGGGAGGTGTGTACATCTAGGTAACAATAATGGGAGGTGTGGACATCTAGGTAAGAATAATGGGAGGTGTGTACATCTAGGTAACAATAATAGGAGGTGTGGACATCTAGGTAACAATAATGGGAGGTGTGTACATCTAGGTAACAGTAATGGGAGGTGTGTACATCTAGGTAACAATATTGGGAGGTGTGGACATCTAGGTAACAGTAATGGGAGGTGTGTACATCTAGGTAACAATAATGGAAGGTGTGTACATCTAGGTAACAATAATGGGAGGTGTGGACATCTAGGTAACAGTAATAGGAGGCGTGGACATCAAGGTAACAATAATTTGATGTGTTGACATTAAAGTAACAATAATGGGAGGTGTGGACATCAAGGTAACAATAATTGGATTGTGGACATCAAGGTAACAATAATGAGAGGTGTGAGCCTGTATTTCACAATAATGAGAGATGTGAACCTGTAGGTAAC
Organism: Megaustenia siamemsis; assembly: GCA_032433765.1. Taxonomy (NCBI): domain Eukaryota; kingdom Metazoa; phylum Mollusca; class Gastropoda; order Stylommatophora; family Ariophantidae; genus Megaustenia; species Megaustenia siamemsis. The sequence continues at coordinate 99,230,742 of JAVIAB010000047.1, read as the reverse complement.
AATAATGAGAGTTGTGAACCTGTAGGTAACAATAATGAGAGGTGTGGACCTGTAGGTAACAATAATGAGAGGTGTGAACCTGTAGGTAACAATAATGAGTAGTGTGAACCTGTAGACATTATAATGTGAGGTGTGAACCTGTAGGTAATAATAATGAGAGGTGTGAACCTGTAGGTAACAATAATGAGAGGTGTGTAGGTAACAATAATGAGGGGTGTGAACCTGTAGGTAACAATAAAGAGAGTTGTGGACCTGCAGGTAACAATAATGAAAGGTTTTAATCTGTAGGTAACAATAATGTGAAGTGTGAACCTGTAGACATTAATAATGAGAGGTGTGAACCTGTAGGTAACAATAATGAGAGGTGTGAACCTGTAGGTAACAATTATGAGAGATGTGAACCTGTAGGTAACAATTATGAGAGGTGTGAACCTGTAGGTAACAATAATGAGTAGTGTGAACCTGTAGACATTTATAATGTGAGGTGTGAACCTGTAGGTAATAATAATGAGAGGTGTGAACCTGTAGGTAACAATAATGAGAGGTGTGTAGGTAACAATAATGTGAAGTGTGAACCTGTAGACATTAATAATGAGAGGTGTGAACCTGTAGGTAACAATAATGAGAGGTGTGAACCTGTAAGTAACAATAATGAGAGATGTGAACCTGTAGGTAACAATAATGAGAGGTGTGAACCTGTAGGTAACAATAATGAGAGGTGTGAACCTGTAGGTAACAGTAATCAGATTTGTGAACCTGCAGAAAACAATAATGAAAGGTTTTAACCTGTAGGTAACAATAATGAGAGGTGTGAACCTGCAGGTAACAATAATGGGAGGTGTGGCCATCTAGGTAACAATAATGGGAGGCGTGGGCATCAAGGTATTAATAATGAGAGATGTGAACCTGTAGGTAAGAATAATGGGATGTGTGGACATCTAGGTAACAATAATGGGAGGCGTGGACATCTAGGTAACAATAATGAGAGGTGTGAACATGTAGGTAACAATAATGAGAGGTGTGGACATCAAGGTAACAATAATTTGAGGTGTGGACATTAAGGTTACAATAATGGGAGGTGTGGACATCAAGGTAACAATAATTGTATGTGTGGACATTATGGTAACAATAATTGGAGGAATGGACATTAAGGTAACAATAATTGGAGGCGTGGACATCAAGGTAACAATAATGAGAGGTGTGAACCTGTAGGTAATAATAATGAGAGGTGTGTGTTATAGTATATTGATTGTTTCCTATTTCATGAGATTATATTATTATTATTGTTCATTGATAACACAACACATTTATAGTTGACACAACATTAATCAAGACAGAGTTCTTGTATGTTTATTATATAATCATAATCAAGTTTATAGATATCTCTTGGCACATGATTCGTACTAGTGGTTGATGCACTTTTCTTAAATTAATGTTAATTAATTCTGGACATCTCGGAGTCAAATCGCCGATGGATATGATCTGTCCAGAAGTGTATATCTTACATTCAACATTAATCAACTCGTTCATGAGAAATGTGAAGCACAACTTGAACTCTCAACACGTCAGAGTTTCATAATTAATTCTCATATGTTCATTAACTCACGTGCTGTAATGTTCTATATCTCAACAAATTGACTACTATCAACCTTATGATTTCTTACTAACTTTTCTTTTCTAAACTTCCTAACTTGCGATCTAACTTTCTTAGTTTCTTGTTCTGAAACTTCTAGTTCTTGACTTCTAGATGTTCCTAAAACTTCTTGTCTTCTAATTGTCCTAATAATTATCGTCTCATAGGTCTATTGTGTTGAAGGTTATATACTCCGCTAAAACTCTTCGCGTGAAAATCAGTAGCCAATTAAATTGTCGCAAAGTGACAAATTGCAACCTTTTCAGCCAATCAAATCTCAAAACTAAGATTCCACCGCCACTTTACCTCTCATCACTGTGACTCAAAATCTGACCTGTGTCTCAACTGTCCACGACTTGACAATAACAGATTATTTTCGTCACTTTTCTATAGCCTCATTCAAAATTATTATTACTTCATGACTCTGACCTTTCCTGGTAGTTGGATGACAACTGATTTATCAGACGGCTAAAGTCATGGGGTCAATGCATGCTATTGTCATGCGCCTACTCTAACTTCCACAAACTTGGTTGAAGTGGAAATTTATAATCTTTAAACTCATTATCGTGTCCAGTAATTCTGGACCTTCCTACCTTAGCTTGGTGGGTGTCCTTGTTATGTCCGAGTATAATTCCTCGGTGGGTGTCCCTATCCCTACTATAAATTCTGCATTATGTCTATTCAAGTTGTTATTCTGGCTGGAAATTGTCCTACCTTAAATTGATGTCCTAGCTACTGATGGTCGCTACCATATGTTACTGCTATTGTCCGTTAAAGAAGCGGGTAACAACTAAGTTACTTGCTCCCATGCTTTCACTTACTCTATTTATTACAGTGTGAAACTGTAGGCAATAATAATGAGAGGTGTGAACTTGTAGGAAATAATAATGAGAGGTGTGAACCTGTAGGCAATAATAATGAGAGGTGTAAACCTGTAGGAAATAATAATGAGAGGTGTAAACCTGTAGGCAATAATAATGAGAGGTGTAAACCTGTAGGCAATAATAATGAGAAGTGTGAACCTGCAGGCAATAATAATTAGAGGTGTGAACCTTTAGGCAATAATAATGAGAGGTGTAAACCTGTAGGCAATAATAATGAGAAGTGTGAACCTGTAGGCAATAATAATGAGAAGTGTGAACCTGTAGGCAATAATAATTAGAAGTGTGAACCTGTAGACAATAATAATGAGAAGTGTGAACCTGTAGGCAATAATAATGAGAAGTGTGAACATGTAGGCAATAATAATGAGATATGTAATCCTGTAGGCAATAATAATGAGAGATGTGAACCTGTATGCAATAATAATTAGAGGTGTGAACCTCTAGGCAATAATAATTAGAGATGTGAACCTGTAGGCAATAATAATGAGAGGTGTGAACCTGTAAGCAATAATAATGAGAGGTGTGAACCTGTAGGCAATAATAATGATAAGTGTGAACCTGTAGGCAATAATAATTATAAGTGTGAACCTATTTGCAATAATAATTAGAAGTGTGAACCTGTAGACACTAATAATGAGAAGTGTGAACCTGTAGACAATAATAATTAGAAGTGTGAACCTGTAGACAATAATAATTAGAAGTGTGAACCTGTAGACAATATTAATTAGAAGTGTGAACCTGTAGGTAACAATAATAATGAGAGATGTGAACCTGTAGGCAATAATAATTATAAGTGTGAACCTGTAGACAATAATAATTACAAGTGTGAACCTGTAGACAATAATAATTAGAAGTGTGAACCTGTAGACAATAATAATTAGAAGTGTGAACCTGTAGGTAACAATAATAATGAGAGATGTGAACCTGTAGGCAATAATAATTATAAGTGTGAACCTGTAGACAATAATAATGAGAAGTGTGAACCTGTAGACAATAATAATGAGAAGTGTGAACCTATTTGCAATAATATTTAGAAGTGTGAACCTGTAGACAATAATAATGAGAGATGTGAACCTGTAGGCAATAATAATTATAAGTGTGAACCTGTAGACAATAATAATTAGAAATGTGAACCTGTAGACAATAATAATTATAAGTGTGAACCTGTAGATAATAATAATGAGAAGTGTGAACCTGTAGACAATAATAATGAGAAGTGTGAACCTGTAGGTAACAATAATGAAAGGTGTGAACCTGTAGACATCAATAATGTAACGAGCTGTATGTTGAGAAGAATTCATTATCGATATCATTGAGTGGACAAATGGCGATGGATGTGAATAGTTTGAAGTTGTGGAGAAATAGTTGGATACAGTTATCGTTTAGCTATTTGTAGTCATTTTCGTATTAATTGTAATAATTTCGAGATAATTATAATAGTTGAAGCGAAAATTGTAGCAGTTTCCGTGTTGATGTGAATTTAGTTTTCGAATATGGATGGACCTGATCGTGCTGACATATTGAGCTTGTTTCACACCGGAGATGTTCTGGCTGTCAGGGGTGATCAACTTTCTCTTTATGTTGGGGGTGGTGCAGATATAACATTATTATAACAATATTTTAGGTGTGGGTATAACATTATTATAACAATATTTTAGGTGTGGATATAACATTATTATAACAATATTTTGGGTGTTAATATAACATTATTATAACAATCTTTTAGGTGTGGATATAACATTATTATAACAATCTTTTAGGTGTGGATATAACATTATTATAACAATATTTTAGGTGTGGGTATAACATTATTATAACAACAATATTTTAGGTGTTAATATAACATTATTATAGTAATATTTCATGTGTCTATATAACATTATTATAGTAATATTTCATGTGTCTATATAACATTATTATAGTAATATTTCATGTGTCTATATAACATTATTATAGTAATATTTCATGTGTCTATATAACATTATTATAGTAATATTTCATGTGTCTATATAACATTATTATAGTAATATTTCATGTGTCTATATAACATTATTATAGTAATATTTCATGTGTCTATATAACATTATTATAGTAATATTTCATGTGTCTATATAACATTATTATAGTAATATTTCATGTGTCTATATAACATTATTACAGTAATATTTCATGTGTCTATATAACATTATTATAGTAATATTTCATGTGTCTATATAACATTATTATAATAATCTTCATCATTTGCGTACTATCCCATTTGTGATTAAGAATTGTGACGTAAGGTAAAAGCACAGAAAGCAAAGAAACCGTTGATATTTTGTTTACCCATCGTTTGCTGATGGTCAGCATTTTCTCATTTCTTGAGGTGTTGTCCCGTGTTTAAACTGTTACCAGCATTTTCTCATTTCTTGAGGTGTTGTCCCGTGTTTAAACTGTTACCAGCATTTTCTCATTTCTTGAAGTGTTGTCCCGTGTTTAAACTGTTACCAGCATTTTCTCATTTCTTGAGGTGTTGTCCCGTGTTTAAACTGTTACCAGCATTTTCTCATTTCTTGAGGTGTTGTCCCGTGTTTAAACTGTTACCAGCATTTTCTCATTTCTTGAGGTGTTGTCCCGTGTTTAAACTGTTACCAGCATTTTCTCATTTCTTGAAGTGTTGTCCCGTGTTTAAACTGTTACCAGCATTTTCTCATTTCTTGAGGTGTTGTCCCGTGTTTAAACTGTACCAGCATTTTCTCATTTCTTGAGGTGTTGTCCCGTCTTTAAACTGTCACCAGCATTTTCTCATTTCTTGAGGTGTTGTCCCGTGTTTAAACTGTCACCAACATTTTCTCATTTCTTGAAGTGTTGTCACGTGCTTAAACTGTCACCAACATTTTCTCATTTCTTGAAGTGTTGTCCCGTGCTTAAACTGTCACCAACATTTTCTCATTTCTTGAGGTGTTGTCCCGTGTTTAAACTGTCACCAACATTTTCTCATTTCTTGAAGTGTTGTCCCGTGTTTAAACTGTTACCAGCATTTTCTCATTTCTTGAGGTGTTGTCCCGTGTTTACACTGTTACCAGCATTTTCTGATTTCTTGAAGTGTTGTCCCGTGTTTAAACTGTTACCAGCATTTTCTCATTTCTTGAGGTGTTGTCCGTGTTTAAACTGTCACCAGCATTTTCTCATTTCTTGAGGTGTTGTCCCGTGTTTAAAACTGTTACCAGCATTTTCTCATTTCTTGAAGTGTTGTCCCGTGTTTAAACTGTTACCAGCATTTTCTCAGTTCTTGAAGTGTTGTCCCGTGTTTAAACTGTTACCAGAATTTTCTCATTTCTTGAAGTGTTGTCCCGTGTTTAAACTGTTACCAACATTTTCTCATTTCTTGAGGTGTTGTCCCGTGTTTAAACTGTTACCAGCATTTTCTCATTTCTTGAAGTGTTGTCCCGTGTTTAAACTGTTACCAGCATTTTCTCATTTCTTGAAGTGTTGTCCCGTGTTTAAACTGTTACCAGCATTTCTCATTTCTTGAAGTGTTGTCCCGTGTTTAAACTGTTACCAACATTTTCTCATTTCTTGAAGTGTTGTCCCGTGTTTAAACTGTTACCAACATTTTCTCATTTCTTGAAGTGTTGTCCCGTGTTTAAACTGTTACCAGCATTTTCTCATTTCTTGAGGTGTTGTTGCGTGCTTAAATTGTCACCAGCATTTTCTCATTTCTTGAGGTGTTGTCCGTGCTTAAATTGTTACCAGCATTTTCTCATTTCTTGAGGTGTTGTCCCGTGCTTAAATTGTTACCAGCATTTTCTCATTTCTTGAGGTGTTGTCCCGTGCTTAATTGTTACCAGCATTTTCTCATTTCTTGAGGTGTTGTCCCGTGCTTAAATTGTTACCAGCATTTTCTCATTTCTTGAGGTGTTGTGCGTGCTTAAATTGTTACCAGCATTTTCTCATTTCTTGAGGTGTTGTCCCGTGCTTAAATTGTTACCAGCATTTTCTCATTTCTTGAGGTGTTGTCCCGTGCTTAAATTGTTTCCAGCATTTTCTCATTTCTTGAGGTGTTGTCCCGTGCTTAAATTGTTACCAGCATTTTCTCATTTCTTGAGGTGTTGTCCCGTGCTTAAACTGTTACTAACATGTTCATTCAGTCAGTGACCTACCTTCTCCACTAATATACACTGACCCACTCTCTTCTAATGTATACTGACTTACTTTCATCACCAATATATGTTGACCTATCTTCATCACAAATATGTACTGATCTACTTTCGAGTAATGTACAGTAACCGACATTCTCCGCCAATTTATGATGACCTACTTTCTTCTAATTTATATTAAATACTTTCTTCACCAATATATGATGACCTACTTTCGTCTAATGTACAGTAACCCACTTTCTCCACCACTTTATCATGATGACCTACTTTATTCTAATGTACAGTAACCCACTTTCTCCACCAATATATGATGACCTGTTTTCTTCTAATGTACAGTAACCTACTTTCTTCACAAATATATGATGACATGTTTTCGTCTATTGTACAGTAACCTACTTTCTTCACAAATATATGATGACATGTTTTCGTCTATTGTACAGTAACCTACTTTCTCCACCAATATATGATGACATGTTTTCTTCTAATGTACAGTAACCTACTTTCTTCACAAATATATGATGACATGTTTTCGTCTATTGTACAGTAACCTACTTTCTACACCAATATATAATAACCTACTTTCTTCTAATGTACAGTAACCTACTGTCTTCACCAATTTATTATGATTACCTACTTTCATCTAAGATAAAGTAACCTACTTTCTCCGCTAATATATGTTGACCTACTTTCTTCTAATGTACAGTAACCTACTTTCTCCACCAATATATGATGATCTACTATCTTCTATTGTACAGTAACCTACTTGCTCCAGCATTCCTGTGCTTCCAATGCCCTTCTAGTGCCCATTGGCTTGAGAGAAAAAGGTCAGACTGGCCCAGCTGGAGCACGTGACTTAACAATCGATTTCCGGTGTCTGCCAGGGTCCCTAACTGGAGCAAATCACGAGACCTTTAACTATACCTTCTATCTATCTATCTATCTATCTATCTATCTATCTATCTATCTATCTATCTATCTATCTATCTATCTATCTATCTATCTATCTATCTATCTATCTATCTATCTATCTGTCTGTCGATCTGTCTGTCTGTCTGTCTGTCTGTTTGTCTGTCTGTCTATATGTTTGTCTGTCTGTCTATATGTTTGTATATCTTTCTTTCTGTCTGTCTGTTATGCATGAGTCTTTCTTCTTTTATTTTACTTTATCTTCGCTCTATTTATCTCAACGTCTCTCTATTTGGCTTTTATGCTTTTCTCTCTCTATCTCTCTCTCTGTCTCTCTATTCTGTCTTTGTACATTTTATAACAATTCTTGCATTCTCCACAACGTCTCTCATGTATTCTACACAACGTCTCTCATGTATTCTTCACAACGTCTCTCATGTATTCTTCACAACGTCTCTCATGTATTCTCCACAACGTCTCTCATGTATTCTTCACAACGTCTCTCATGTATTCTTCACAACGTCTCTCATGTATTCTCCACAACGTCTCTCATGTATTCTTCACAACGTCTCTCATGTATTCTTCACAACGTCTTTCATGTATTCTTCACAACGTCTCTCATGTATTCTTCACAACGTCTCTCATGTATTCTTCACAACGTCTCTCATGTATTCTCCACAACGTCTCTCATGTATTCTCCACAACGTCTCTCATGTTTCTCCACAACGTCTCTCATGTATTCTCCACAACGTCTCTCATGTATTCTCCACAACGTCTCTCATGTATTCTTCACAACGTCTCTCATGTATTCTTCCACTCGCTGCCTGTTCCCTCATTCTGTCGGTGTTGATCATTCTTTCTTTATTTCCACAAATCAGCGCCCCATTACCTTAATCTCTCTATCTGCCTCTCTCGTTGTGTGTTTCTTTATTTTCTCTCTGCCTCTGTCGCTGCATACCTCTTCTCTCTCTCTCTCTCTCTCTCTCTATCTCTCTCTCTGTGTGCCTCTCTCCTGTGTACATATATTCTCTTTTTTTTTCTCTCTCCCTGTGTACCTCTATTCTCTTCTTTTAGATCTCTCACTGTGTGCCTTTAATCTTTCTCTCTGCCTATCTCTACCTCTATCCTCTCTCTGCCTCTCTCTATCTCTATTGTCTCTCTGCCTCTACCTCTCTATACCTGTAACCTTTATCTGCTCTCTCTACTCTATTCTCTCTCTGCCTCTCCCTACATCGCTTCTCTCTCTCTGTCTCTTTATACCTCTATTCTCTCTCTGACTCTCTTTACCTCTATTCTCTCTCAAACTCTCTTTACTCTATTTTCTCTCTGCCTCTCTTTACCTCTATTCTCTCTCTGCCTCTCTCTACCTCTATTCTCTCTCTGCCTAAATCTAGCTCTATTCTCTCTCTGCCTCTCTCTACCTCTATTCTCTCTCTGCCTCCCTCTACCTCTATTCTCTCTCTGCCTAAATCTCGCTCTATTCTCTCTCTGCCTCTCTCTACCTCTATTCTCTCTCTGCCTCTCTCTACCTCTATTCTCTCTCTGCCTCTCTCTACCTCTATTCTCTCTCTGCCTCTCTTTACCTCTATTCTCTCTCTGCCTCTCTCTACCTCTATTCTCTCACTGACTAAATCTAGCTCTATTCTCTCTCTGCCTCTCTCTACCTCTATTCTCTCTCTGCCTCTCTTTACCTCTATTCTCTCTCTGCCTCTCTCTACCTCTATTTTCTCTCTGCCTCTTTCTACCGCTATTCTCTCTCTGCATCTCTCTACCTCTATTTTCTCTCTGCCTCTCACTACCTCTATTCTCTCTCTGCCTCTCTCTACCTCTATTCTCTCTCTGCTTTTCTCTACCTCTATTCTCTCTCTGCCTCTCTCTACCTCTATTCTCTCTCTGCTTTTCTCTACCTCTATTCTCTCTCTGCCTCTCTCTACCTCTATTCTTTCTCTGCCTCTCTCTCTAGCTCTATTCTCTCTCCGTCTCTCTCTACCTCTATTCTCTCTCTGCCTCTCTCTACCTCTATTCTCTCTCTGCTCTCTCTACCTCTATTCTCTCTCTGCCTCTCTCTCTCTATCTCTATTCTCTCTCTGCCTCCCTCTAACTCTATTTTCTCTCTGCCTCTTTCTACCTCTATTCTCTCTCTGCCTCTCTCTACCTCTATTCTCTCTCTGCCTCTCTCTTTCTCTATTCTCTCTCTGCCTCTCTCTACCTCTATTCTGTCTCTGCCTCTCTCTACCTCTATTCTCTCTCTGCCTCTCTCTACCTCTATTCTCTCTCTGCCTATCTCTACCTCTATTCTCTCTCTGCCTCTCTCTACCTCTATTCTCTCTCTGCCTCTCTCTACCTCTATTCTCTCTCTGTCTCTTTCTACCTCTATTCTCTCTCTGCCTAAATCTAGCTCTATTCTCTCTCTGTCTCTCTCTACCTCTATTCTCTCTCTGCCTCTCTCTACCTCTATTCTCTCTCTGCCTCTCTTTACCTCTATTCTCTCTCTGTCTCTCTCTACCTCTATTCTCTCTCTGCCTAAATCTAGCTCTATTCTCTATCTGTCTCTCTCTACCTCTATTCTCTCTCTGCCTCTTTCTACCTCTATTCTCTCTCTGCCTCTCTCTACCTCTATTCTCTCTCTGCCTCTCTCTACCTCTATTTTATCTCTGCCTCTCTTTATCTCTATTCTCTCTCTGCCTCTCTCTACCTCTATTCTTTCTCTGCCTCTATCTACCTCTATTCTCTCTCTGCCTCTTTCTACCTCTATTCTCTCTCTGCCTCTCTCTACCTATATTCTCTCTCTGCCTCTCTCTACCTCTATTCTCTCTCTGCCTAAATCTAGCTCTATTCTCTCTCTGCTTCTCTCTACCTCTATTCTCTCTCTGCCTCTCTCTACCTCTATTCTCTCTCTGCCTAAATCTCGCTCTATTCTCTCTCTGCCTCTCTCTACCTCTATTCTCTCTCTGCCTCTCTCTACCTCTATTCTCTCTCTGCCTCTCTCTACCTCTATTCTCTCTCTGCCTCTCTCTACCTCTATTCTCTCTCTGCCTCTCTTTACCTCTATTCTCTCTCTGCCTCTCTCTACCTCTATTCTCTCTCTGCCTAAATCTAGCTCTATTCTCTCTCTTCCTCTCTCTACCTCTATTCTCTCTCTGCCCCTCTCTACCTCTGTTCTCTCTCTGCCTCTCTCTACCTCTATTCTCTCTCTGCCTCTCTCTACCTCTATTCTCTCTCTGCCTCTATTCTCTCTCTGCCTCTCTCTACCTCTATTCTCTCTCTACCTCTATTCTCTCTCTGCCTCTCTACCTCTATTCTCTCTCTGCCTAAATCTAGCTCTATTCTGTCTCATCCAGACTTTCTCATTTAGCCTCTGTCTATCGCTGTTCTCATTATTGTCTCTCATTGTTTCTCTCTCATTGTTTCTCTCTCAATGTTTCTCTCTCAATTTTTCTCTCTCAGTCTTTCTCTCTCGTTGTTTCTCTCTCAATCTTTTTCTCTCAACGTTTCTCTCAATGTTTCTCTCTCAATATTTCTCTCTCAATGTTTCTCTCTCAATGTTTCTCTCATGTTTCTCTCTCAATCTGTCTCTCTCAATTTTTTTCTCTCAATGTTTCTCTCTCAATGTTTCTCTCAATGTTTCTCTCTCAATCTTTCTCTCTCGTTGTTTATCTCTCAATCTTTCTCTCTCAATGTTTCTCTCTCAATGTTTCTCTCAATGTTTCTCTCTCAATCTTTCTCTCTCGTTGTTTCTCTCTCAATGTTTCTCTCTCAGTGTTTTTCTCAATGTTTCTCTCTGAATCTTTCTCTCTCATGTTTTTCTCTCAATGTTTCTCTCTATTTGTTTCTCTCTCAATCTTTCTCTCTCAACGTTTCTCTCTCATTGTTTCTCTCTCATTGTTTCTCTCTCAATGTTTCTCTCTCAATGTTTCTCTCTCAATCTTTCTCTCTCAATGTTTTTCTCTCAATGTTTCTCTCTATTTTTTTCTCTCTCAATCTTTCTCTCTCAACGTTCTCTCTCATTGTTTCTCTCTCATTGTTTCTCTCTTATTGTTTCTCTCTCGTTGTTTCTCTCTCAATGTTTCTCTCTCAACGTTTCTCTCAATGTTTCTCTCTCAATCTTTCTCTCTCAATGTTTTTCTCTCAATGTTTCTCTCTATTTGTTTCTCTCTCAATCTTTCTCTCAATGTTTCTCTCTCAATCTTTCTCTCTCAATGTTTTTCTCTTAATATTTTTCTCTCAATGTTTCTCTCTATTTGTTTCTCTCTCAATGTTTCTCTCTCAATCTTTCTCTCTCATTGTATCTCCCTCAAAGTTTCTCTTTCAAAGTATCTCCCTCAATGTTTCTCTCTGTACCCTTATTTCTACTCTGTGTCTCCATATATCTTTGTTACTGTTTCTTCAAAGCCCACATCTCTCTCTCTCTCTCTCTCTCTCTCTCTCTCTCTCTCTCTCTATTAACACAACATAAATATAGGACAGATCTGAAAACAAGTGGAACGCGTCAAATATTTGCGCACAACATTAACATCGGATGGAAGATGCAACATAGAAAGGAAAGAAATTTTGGCTCAGGCCAAAATTGCATTTCAGAAAATGAAAAATATCTTATGCAACAAATCTATGTTAATAGAAGTGTGAAAGAGAGTTCATCGGTGCTATATAGAACCAATTCTGACCTATGGAAGCGAATCATGGACAGTAGACAAACAAATGAAAACATGGGTAGAGGCCACAGAGTTGGGATTTCTCAGAAGAATGTTGAGAGCTCAATGGACAACTAAAAAGACCAAAAGCGAGCTCCTCAAAACATCAGAAAGAAACAGTCACAATTTTGCAGGCACATCATCAAAAGAGGATAAAGGTTGGAATACTTGGTTACAACAGGCAAATTGCAGGGAAAGAGAGATCATGGACGACAAAGACAGAGGATACTAGATAGCTTGGTGTCATGGCATGGCAAACAGTCAACAACAAAATTGATACTATGTACTGTGGATAGGCGATTGTGGAAGGACATGGTCGCTGAAATCAACCGGTATGGCTCATGATGATGATGACTAACAAATCGCTGACGTCTGACATTGAGAGTTAACTCGTCAAGTTCATGACGGTCAAACAAACATGAGCTGAGAGCGGACAGTAGCAACTCATAGCTGACTGTTTGCTCCAGGAATCAGTGGCCTAGAAGTAAGTAACGAGCCTGGGAAGAGACCAGTGACAGCGAGAGGAAAGTCATCCCGTGAAGAAGTCCGATGCTTGATGTGATTACAACACAATTCGTCAGTGGACGCAATGGGAGATGATATAGAGGAGGAGTCGTTGGGAGTATTCGTTGGGAGTAATCGTTGGGAGTAATTGTTGGTAGTAATCGTTGGGAGCAATCGTTGGGAGTAATTGTTGGGAGCAATCGTTGGGAGTAATTGTTGGGAGTAATCGTGGGAGTAATTGTTGGTAGTAATCGTTGGGAGTAATCGTTGGTAGTTATCGTTGGGAGCAATCGTTGGGAGTAATTGTTGGGAGTAATCGTTGGGAGTAATTGTTGGTAGTAATCGTTGGGAGTAATTGTTGGTAGTAATCGTTGGGAGTAATTGTGGGAGTAATCGTTGGGAGTAATTGTTGGTAGTAATCGTTAGGAGTAATCGTTGGGAGTAATCGTTGGGAGTAATTGTTGGTAGTAATCGTTGGGAGTAATCGTTGGGAGTAATCGTTGGGAGCAATCGTTGGGAGTAATTGTTGGGAGTAATCGTTGGGAGTAATTGTTGGTAGTAATCGTTGGGAGTAATTGTTGGTAGTAATCGTTGGGAGTAATTGTTGGGAGTAATCGTTGGGAGTAATTGTTGGTAGTAATCGTTAGGAGTAATCGTTGGGAGTAATCGTTGGGAGTAATTGTGGTAGTAATCGTTGGGAGTAATCGTTGGGAGTAATCGTTGGGAGTAATCGTTGGGAGTAATCGTTAGGAGTAATCGTTGGGAGTAATTGTTGATAGTTATCGTTGGGAGTAATCGTTAGGAGTAATTGTTTATAGTAATCGTTGGGAGTAATCGTTGGTAGTTATCGTTGGGAGTAATCGTTGGGAGTAATTGTTGGTAGTAATCGTTGGGAGTAATCGTTGGGAGTAATCGTTGGGAGTAATCGTTGGGAGTAATCATTAGTAGTAATCGTTGGGAGTAATCGTTGGGAGTAATCGTTGGAGTAATCTTTGGGAGAAATATTCTTCTTTCCTTCCTCATCTGCCTTTCAGCGTCGAGGGGAGATATAATTTGCAGTCTTTCGCTCTTCTGTTCGCCTCTGCTGCTGTTATGTTTCCTAGTGCTTCTAATATTCCATCGACCCATCTTTTTCGTGGTCGACCCTTGGGTCTGGTGTTCTCACAAAGTTTATTGAAGGCTCGTTGTGTTGTGTTTTGTTCTTTCTGCCTTGTCACGTGACCAAACCATTTTATCTGTTGTTTCCTTATATATTCTATGGCAGGGGCTATTCCTAGCTTTTTTCTCAGTTCTTCATTTCTGATCTTATCTCTCAGACTGTTTCCTGTCATTCGTCAAACACATTTCATCTCTGTAGAGGTTATTTTCTTATTGTTCTTGCATCTAGGGTCCAGGTCTGGCATTGGTAGCACAACGTTGGGATGAACATTGTATTGTATAGTGCTCGTTTTGCCTCCAGAGTTATTTCCCTGGAGGACAATAGTGGTGATAGCTGTCCACTGATTGGACAATAGTGGTGATAGCTGTCCAATGATTTGACAATAGTGGTGATAGCTGTCCAATGATTTGACAATAGTGGTGATAACTGTCTGATGATTTGACATTTGGAAGAAATCGTTGGGAGTAAACGTTGAAACTAATCGTTGGGAGTAACGTTGAAACTAATCGTTGGGAGTAAACGTTGAAACTAATCGTTGGGAGAAAACGTTGAAACTAATCGTTGGGAGTAAATGTTGAAACTAATCGTTGGGAGTAAACGTTGAAACTAATCGTTGGGAATAAACGTTGAAACTAATCGTTGGGAGTAATCGTCGGGTATGTCGAAAAGAACTGTGTGAAAAACATGAATGGTCTATGCATTGACAACAATTTATCTTTGCTAATGACAACACACGTTACGGACATTGATCACCAGTGATGTACTTTAATGAAAACAACAGTCGTCTATATTAATATCTTCATTGATGAAAACACAAATGATGTACATTAGTGAGAACACCGGCCATCGATATAATGAGAACACCAGCGATCTAAATTAAGTTTTATAAAACATTAGTGATGTACATTAAAGAAAACAGCCGTGATGTACATTAAAGAAAACAGCCGTGATGTACATTAAATACAATACCAGTGTCCAACATTAATAAAAAAAAGTGATATACATTAATGAAAACACCAGCCATCTACATTTATGAAAGCACCAGCCATCTACATTAATGAAAACACCAGCCATCTACATTTATGAAAGCACCAGCCATCTACATTAATGAAAACACCAGCCATCTACATTAATGAAAGCACCAGCCATCTACATTAATGAAAACATCAGCCATCTACATTAATGAAAACACCAGCCATATACATTAATGAAAACACCAGCCATCTACATTAATGAAAGCACCAGTGACCTACATTAATGAAAGCACCAGCCATCTACATTAGTGAAAGCACCAGCCATCTACATTAATGAAAGCACCAGTGATCTACATTAATGAAAGCGCCAGTGAGCTACATTAATGAATGCACCAGTGATCTACATTAATGAAAGCACCATCCATCTACATTAATGAAAGCACCAGCCATCTAAATTAATGAAAGCACCAGCCATCTACATTAATGAAAGCACCAGTGATCTACATTAATGAGAACACCATTATCGTGTGCCAATAACATTGTTATGGCTCGTTTTCTCCAGCAGAGGTCTATCGGCGGCCTGGAGTTGTGCTCCCTCGCTGTCGTCCGAGTGAGGCCAGCTATATGAAGCAGGAGAAATCTGTGTTGGCGCCAAGTTTCCCAATATTTCTAAGAGAAATATAGGAGGGGAGGTCTTAAAGGGAAAATTAAATATGAGATGAGGGAGGAGGCCAGTGCATATGCTTGTTTATTATTTCAAGTGTTACCCTTGGTCTTGTCTACAAGATCTACTTCTAGCCAACAAATTGACTTCTTGTGAAGTTGACTTAATAGCGACTAAGAAATCACATCGCTAATTGCAGTGATATTTGAATGTCTCCGATAAGATTATCTTGTCTCCTCATCTTGACACATTTCTCTCCGATAAGATTATCTTGTCTCCTCATCTTGACACATTTCTCTCCGATAAGATTATCTTGTCTCCTCATCTTGACACATTTCTCTCCGATAAGATTATCTTGTCTCCTCATCTTGACACATTTCTCTCCGATAAGATTGTCTTCTCACATCAGCTTGCCACATTTCCCTCGATATAAGATTACCTTGTCACCTCATCGTGTCAAATTTCTCTCTGATAATATTACCTCGTGATATCATCGTGTCACAATTATTTCAATATAAGATTACCTTCTCACATAACCTTGTCATATTTCTCTCCTTTAAGATAACCTTCTTACATGACCATGTCACATTTCTCTCCGATAAGATTACCTTCTTACATCACCTTGTCACATTTCTCTCCTTTAAGTTTACCTGCTTACATCACCTTGTCACATTTCTCTCCTTTAAGATAACCTTCTTACATGACCATGTCACATTTCTCTCCGATAAGATTACCTGCTTACATCACCTTGTCACATTTCTCTCCTTTAAGTTTACCTTCTTACATCACCTTGTCACATTCTCTCCGATAAGATTACATTATAACCTCAGCTTACTTGTTCTAATCACCTCAACTTATTTGTTCCACTCACATCAACTTATTTGTTCCACTCACATCAGCTTTATTGTTCCACTCACCACAACTTATTTGTTCCACTCACCACAACTTATTTGTTCCACTCACATCAACTTATTTGTTCAACTCACCTCAACTAATTTGTTCTGCTCACCTCAACTTATTTGTTCCACTCACATCAACTTATTTGTTCCACTCACATCAGCTTATTTGTTCCACTCACATCAACTTATTTGTTCCATTCACATCAACTTATTTGTTCCACTCACATCAACTTATTTGTTCCACTCACCACAACTTATTTGTTCACTCACATCAACTTATTTGTTCCACTCACCACAACTTATTTGTTCCACTCACATCAACTTATTTGTTCCACTCACCACAACTTATTTGTTCCACTCACATCAACTTATTTGTTCTACTCACATCAACTTATTTGTTCCATTCACTTCAACTAATTTGTTCTACTCACTTCAACTTATTTGTTCCACTCACTTCAACTTATTTGTTCCACTCACCTCAACTTATTTGTTCCACTCATCTCAACTTATTTCTTCCACTCACCTCAACTTATTTGTTCCACTCACATCAACTTATTTGTTCCACTCACATCAACTTGTTTGTTCCACTCAATTCAACTTAATAGTTCCACTCACATCAGCTTATTTGTTCCTCTCACATCAACTTATTTGTTCCACTCACATCAACTTATTTGTTCCACTCACATCAACTTATTTGTTCCCCTCACTTCAACTTATTTGTTCCACTCACATCAACTTATTTGTTCCACTCACTTCAACTTATTTGTTCCACTCACATGAACTCATTTGTTCTACTCACATCAACTTATTTGTTCCACTCACATCAACTTATTTGTTCCACTCACATCAACTTATTTGTTCCACTCACATCAACTTATTTGTTCCACTAACCACAACTTATTTGTTCCACTCACCTCAACTTATTTGTTCCACTCACCTCAACTTATTTGTTCCACTCACATCAACTCATTTGTTCCACTCACATCAACTTATTTGTTCCACTCACATCAACTTATTTGTTCCACTCACATCAACTTATTTGTTCCACTCACATCAACTTATTTGTTCCACTAACCACAACTTATTTGTTCCACTCACCTCAACTTATTTGTTCCACTCACCTCAACTTATTTGTTCCACTCACATCAACTCATTTGTTCCACTCACATCAACTTATTTGTTCCACTCACATCAACTTATTTGTTCCACTCACATCAACTTATTTGTTCCACTCACATCAACTTTTTTGTTCCACTCACCTCAGCTTATTTTTTCCACTCACATCAACTTATTTGCTCCACTCACCTCAACTTATTTGTTCCACTCACCTCAACTTATTTCTTCCACTCACCTCAACTTATTTGTTCCACTCACCTCAACTTATTTATTCCACTCACCTCAACTTATTTGTTCCACTCACATCAACTTATTTGTTCCACTCACATTAACTTATTTGTTCCACTCACATCAACTTATTTGTTCCACTCACATCAACTTATTTGTACCACTCACCTCAACTTATTTGTTCCACTCACATCAACTTATTTGTTCCACTCACCTCGACTTATTTGTTCCACTCACATCAACTTATTTGTTCCACTCACATAAACTTATTTGTTCCACTCACCACAACTTATTTGTTCCACTCACCTCAACTTATTTGTTCCACTCACCACAAATTATTTGTTCCACTCACATCAGCTTTATTGTTCCACTCACCACAACTTATTTGTTCCTCTCACATCAGCTTATTTGTTCCACTCACATCAGCTTATTTGTTCCACTCACCACAACTTATTTGTTCCTCTCACATCAACTTATTTGTTCCACTCACATCAGCTTTATTGTTCCACTCACCACAACTTATTTGTTCCACTCACCACAACTTATTTGTTCCACTCACATCAGCTTATTTGTTCCACTCACCACAACTTATTTGTTCCACTCACCACAACTTATTTGTTCTACTCACATCAACTTATTTGTTCCACTCACCACAACTTATTTGTTCAACACACATCAACTTATTTGTTCCACTCACACAACTTATTTGTTCCACTCACCTCAACTTATTTGCTCCACTCACATCAGCTTTATTGTTCCACTTACCACAACTTATTTGTTCCACTCACATCAGCTTATTTGTTCCACTCACCACAACTTATTTGTTCCACTCACCACAACTTATTTGTTCTACACACATCAACTTATTTGTTCCACTCACCACAACTTATTTGTTCCACTCACCTCAACTTATTTGTTCCACTCACATCAGCTTATTTGTTCCACTCACCACAACTTATTTGTTCCTCTCACATCAACTTATTTGTTCCACTCACATCAGCTTTATTGTTCCACTCACCTCAACTTATTTCTTCCACTCACCTCAACTTATTTGTTCCACTCACCTCAACTTATTTATTCCACTCACCTCAACTTATTTGTTCCACTGACATCAACTTATTTGTTCCACTCACATTAACTTATTTGTTCCACTCACATCAACTTATTTGTTCCACTCACATCAACTTATTTGTTCCACTCACCTCAACTTATTTGTTCCACTCACATCAACTTATTTGTTCCACTCACCTCGACTTATTTGTTCCATTCACATCAACTTATTTGTTCCACTCACATCAACTTATTGTTCCACTCACCACAACTTATTTGTTCCACTCACCTCAACTTATTTGTTCCACTCACCACAACTTATTTGTTCCACTCACATCAGCTTTATGTTCCACTCACCACAACTTATTTGTTCCTCTCACATCAGCTTATTTGTTTCACTCACATCAGCTATTTGTTCCACTCACCACAACTTATTTGTTCCTCTCACATCACTTATTTGTTTCCACTCACATCAGCTTTATTGTTCCACTCACCACAACTTATTTGTTCCACTCACCACAACTTATTTGTTCCACTCACATCAGCTTGTTTGTTCCACTCACCACAACTTATTTGTTCCACTCACCACAACTTATTTGTTCTACTCACATCAACTTATTTGTTCCACTCACCACAACTTATTTGTTCTACACACATCAACTTATTTGTTCCACTCACCACAACTTATTTGTTCCACTCACCTAAACTTATTTGTTCCACTCACATCAGCTTTATTGTTCCACTCACCACAACTTATTTGTTCCACTCACATCAGCTTATTTGTTCCACTCACCACAACTTATTTGTTCCACTCACCACAACTTATTTGTTCTACACACATCAACTTATTTGTTCCACTCACCACAACTTATTCGTTCCACTCACCTCAACTTATTTGTTCCACTCACATCAGCTTTATTGTTCCACTCACCACAACTTATTTGTTCCACTCACATCAGCTTTATTGTTCCACTCACCACAACTTATTTGTTCCACTCACCACAACTTATTTGTTCCACTCACATCAGCTTTATTGTTCCACTCACCTCAACTTATTTGTTCCACTCACCACAACTTATTTGTTCACTCACATCAGCTTTATTGTTCCACTCACCACAAAACTTATTTGTTCCACTCACCACAACTTATTTGTTCCACTCACATCAGCTTTATTGTTCCACTCATCACAACTTATTTGTTCCACTCACATCAACTTATTTGTTCTACTCACCTCAACTTATTTGTTCTACTCACATCAACTTATTTGTTCTACTCACATTAACTTATTTGTTCCACTCACATCAACTTATTTGTTCCACTCACATCAACTTATTTGTTCCACTCACCACAACTTATTTGTTCCACTCACCACAACTTATTTGTTCCACTCACATCAACTTATTTGTTCCACTCACATCAACTTATTTGTTCCACTCACCACAACTTATTTGTTCCACTCACCACAACTTATTTGTTCCACTCACCACACACTTATTTGTTCCACTCACATCAACTTATTTGTTCCACTCACATCAACTTATTTGTTCCACTAACCACAACTTATTTGCTCCACTCACCTCAACTTATTTGTTCCACTCACATCAACTCATTTGTTCCACTCACATCAACTTATTTGTTCCACTCACATCAACTTATTTGTTCCACTCACATCAACTTATTTGTTCCACTCACCTCAACTTATTTGTTCACTCACCTCAACTTATTTGTTCCACTTACATCAACTATTTGTTCCACTCACATCAACTTATTTGTTCCACTCACCTCAACTTATTTGTTCCACTCACCTCAACTTATTTGTTCCACTCACCTCAGCTTATTTGTTCCACTCACATCAACTTATTTGCTCCACTCACCTCAACTTATTTGTTCCACTCACCTCAACTTATTTATTCTACTCACATCAACTTATTTGTTCTACTCACATCAACTTATTTGTTCCACTCACATCAGCTTATTTATTCCACTCACCTCAACTTATTTGTTCCACTAACCACAACTTATTTGTTCCACTAACCACAACTTATTTGTTCCACTCACCTCAACTTATTTGTTCCACTCACTCAACTTATTTGTTCCACACCTCAACTTATTTGTTCTACTCACATCAACTTATTTGTTCCACTCACATCTGCTTATTTGTTCCACTCACATCAACTTATTTGTTCCACTCACCTCAGCTTATTTGTTCCACTCACCTCAACTTATTTGTTCCACTCACCTCAACTTATTTGTTCTACTCACATCAACTTATTGTTCCACTCACATCAGCTTATTTATTCCACTCACCTCAACTTATTTGTTCTACTCACATCAACTTATTTGTTCTACTCACATCAACTTATTTGTTCCACTCACATCAGCTTATTTATTCCACTCACATCAACTTATTTGTTCCACTCACATCAACTTATTTGTTCCACTCACATCAGCTTATTTATTCCACTCACCTCAACTTATTTGTTCTACTCACATCAACTTATTTGTTCCACTCACATCAACTTATTTGTTCCACTCACATCAGCACTAAGCAACAATTACTTCGACTGCGCTGTGCCCTAACCTCCAGCAGTAGACGATCATTGAATTCCGTGGTCAAGGCACCAACTTATCACCGTTACACCGAGTTATGGTTCCTGTCAGCTGGCTAAGGTCACGGCCAGAGATGCGTGTAAAGATGCGCGGACCGTGCTCAAACAAATACTGGTACCTGGTGGGGGAACACAGGTAGTGATGTACTACAATAGGTACAGCTAGGATAGGAACAAGAATGTGTAGGCAGACCTTCCTCATCAAACATATGGGATAGACAGAAGATGTAACAAAGGAAGTACCTCAAAGAAATAGCTTGGCAGTAGTTCGAGTGGGCAGCTGCCCCATTTCCTGGAGCGCTGATAGTATCCATCATCGCAGGTGAGCGTGGCACAGCCTCGTGTCTAGAGACAGCAATATCAACACACACACACACACACGTTCGTGCGACTTAGACCACATCTGATCCAGCATCGGCGCTGACACGGTCCATGTAATTATGGCAGTCACAAAGGTAACAAGTCTGTCTTCTTAAACTACATCCAGGTGGCCCATTCATGTTTCTAGAACTCGCAGTCTAGGAGAACATAATGAAAATGACTTTCAGTCTTATAAAACATAATGAAAATAGACTTTCAGTCTTAGAGAACATAATGAAAATAGACTTTCAGTCTTAGAGAACATAATGAAAAAAAAGACTTTCAGTCTTAGAGAACATAATGAAAATAGACTTTCAGTCTTAGAGAACATAATGAAAATAGACTTTCAGTCTTAGAGAACATAATGAAAATAGAATTTCAGTCTTGGAGAACATAATGAAAATAGAATTTCAGTCTTGGAGAACATAATGAAAATAGACTTCAGTCTTACAAAACATAATGAAAATAGACTCGTCATCTTACACCTAATTGTAAAAAATAGACTAACTGGCTTATATATATCAGTGAAAATAGACTCGGTCTAGACAGCGAGGTACAAGTTCTCAGTTTCCAAAATAATTCAATCTTCTTATCTTTCTGAGGTTGTTTGTCTTCTCGCCGTGTTATCCTGTCAAAACAGTTTTTAAGATACTTGTTGCTGTTGTTACTGTTTCTGTTGTTGTTGCTATTGTTGCTGTTGTTGTTGCAGCTGTTTATGTTGTTTTTTGCGGCTATTTCTGTTGTTGCTATTTTTTTGGTTGTTGTTACTGATGTTGTTACTGATGTTGTTATTATTATTGTTACTGTTGTTACTGATGTTGTTACTGATGTTGTTACTGATGTTGTTATTATTATTGTTACTGATGCTGTTACTGATGTTGTTACTGATGTTGTTACTGATGCTGTTATTGTTGTTATTATTATTATTAATACTGTTGTTGCTGTTGTTGCTGCTGCTGTTTCTGTTGCTGCTGCTGTTGTTGCAGTTTCTGTAATTATTGCTGTTGTTGGTATTCAAGATGCTCTCTTCTGTTGTTGCTGCTGCTGCTGTTATTGTTGTTGCTGTTGTTGTTATTGTTGCTGCTGTTGTTGTTGTTGCTGTTGTTGCTGCTGTTGTTGTTGATGCTGTTGTTGTTGTTGCTTTCTGCTGTTGTTGTTGTTGCTGCTGCTGTTGTTGTTGTTGCAGCTGCTGTTGTTGTTGTTGTTGTTGTTGCTTCTGCTGCTGTGTTGTTGTTGCTGCTGCTGTTGTTGTTGCTTCTGTTGCTGTTGTTGTTGCTGCTGCTGCTGTTGTTGCTGCTGCTGTTGTTGTTGTTGTTGCTTCTGTTGCTGTTGTTGTTGCTGCTGCTGCTGTTGCTGCTGCGCTGCTGTTGTTGTTGTTGTTGCTTCTGTTGCTGTTGTTGTTGCTGCTGCTGCTGTTGTGTTGCTGCTGCTGTTGTTCTTGTTGCTGTTGCTGGTAACAACTCATCCAACGATTGCCTATCCTCATTGCCCGTGCTTCGTCCAACGGTTGCCTCCCCTCCTTGTCCGCCATTGAAGATAGCTATTTGGGCGTAACTTACGTTATTTTCTTGTTTACAACAAACGACGATATCTGCGCCCTTTTGTCTAGCGTAACTTAGTTCGGCTTGTCATTTTCGGTGTTTCGGATTTGCCATCCTGCAGCGGTTCCTCAATTGACCAGATTAATTCATCTGTTTCCCCGATTATCACGGAGATGTGAATTGGGATCTCAGTCAACTTTGGTTCACAGACCCCGACATTAGCAGTAAGAAACGATTCGCAGAGATGCAGTGCCCTGACACACCCACCCCAGTTGTAAAGTTAATGTACCGAGAGATGCACACCGTTGCCTAGCAATGTTTACGATTCGCATTTTTAGAAATAAAAGAGTTCCAAGAATGAACAGACGTGTGGTTTGGGATAGATTAAGAAACGAATAGACTCGAGACAGCTTATCACGTGGCACAAATCAGAAATGGCCAAACTTAAGAATCGCTGTTTCTCAAAGTTAATTAAATTTCCTCCAGGGCTGAACTGATTGCTTGTGACAGTTTGGGTTGTACAGGTCGAGCAATCAGTTTTCTAAGTAGCCTAACTTGTCAGAATTCAGACATCATTTTCTTATCTGCTATATCAGGAACCATAACTTCCATCTTGGAACATCTTAAAATAGAAGCAGGGGACACTGACCGACTTCGTTATTTTCCCATTACTGTCCGTGTGTGGTGGAAAGTCAAGGTTGCGGCCTTGTGGTCGCCAAGTAGCAGTTGTTGTGTTGATTGTAAGCAGAATATGTGTGCTACGTCACACGATAAAAGAGACGAGACGGTATGGGAACGGTCGGTCATTTCACATGCACACCAGGAAAATTATATTTGCTATGATGAAGATATAAGGACGTGCTATGATGAAGATATAAGGACGTGCTATGATGAAGATATAAGGACGTGCTATGATGAAGATATAAGGACGTGCTATGATGAAGATACAAGGAAGTGCTATGATGAAGATATAAGGACGTGCTATGATGAAGATATAAGGACGTGCTATGATGAAGATACAAGGATGTGCTATGATGAAGATATAAGGACGTGCTATGATGAAGATACAAGGAAGTGCTATGATGAAGATATAAGGACGTGCTATGATGAAGATATAAGGACGTGCTATGATGAAGATACAAGGACGTGCTATGATGAAGATATAAGGACGTGCTATGATGAAGATACAAGGATGTGCTATGATGAAGATATAAGGACGTGCTATGATGAAGATACAAGGAAATGTTATGATGAAGATATAAGGACGTGCTATGATGAAGATATAAGGACGTGCTATGATGAAGATACAAGGGACGTGCTTTGATGAAGATATAAGGACGTGCTATGATGAAGATATAAGGACGTGCTATGATGAAGATACAAGGACGTGCTATGATGAAGATATAAGGACGTGCTATGATGAAGATACAAGGACGTGCTATGATGAAGATATAAGGACGTGCTATGATGAAGATATAAGGACGTGCTATGATGAAGATATAAGGACGTGCTATGATGAAGATACAAGGACGTGCTATGATGAAGATATAAGGACGTGCTATGATGAAGATACAAGGACGTGCTATGATGAAGATATAAGGACGTGCTATGATGAAGATACAAGGACGTGCTATGATGAAGATATAAGGACGTGCTTTGATGAAGATACAAGGACGTGCTATGATGAAGATATAAGGACGTGCTATGATGAAGATACAAGGACGTGCTATGATGAAGATATAAGGACGTGCTATGATGAAGATATAAGGACGTGCTATTATGAAGATACAAGGACGTGCTATGATGAAGACACAAGGACGTCCTATGATGAAGATACAAGGACGTGATATGATGAAGATACAAGGACGTGCTATGAGGAAGATGCAATGAGTGCTATGATGAAGATACAAGGACGTGATATGATGAAGATACAATGAGTGATAAGATGAAGATACAAGTACGTGCTATGATGAAGATACAATGAGTGATATGATGAAGATACAAGGACGTGCTATGATGAAGATACAAGGACGTGCTATGATGAAGATACAAGGACGTGCTATGATGAAGATACAAGGACGTGCTATGATGAAGATACAAGGACGTGCTATGATGAAGATACAAGGACGTGCTATGATGAAGATACAAGGACGTGCTATGATGAAGATACAAGGACGTGATATGATGAAGATACAAGGACATGCTATGATGAAGATACAAGGACGTGATATAATGAAGATACAAGGACGTGATATGATGAAGATAGAAGGACGTGATATGATGCTATCAGAGACTGTCAGTCAGCCCACAAAGACTAGACCAGCAGCCCTGTGTTACCGACGGGCGAATCACAACGACCTGCATGGAGTGGCGGGCCGTCATGTGTGTGTCAACAGATAAAGATAAGTAATCATATTGCTAGTTAATGACAAAAGTGTACAAGCAGACAAGTCGTTTATGAGTCAAACAATAAGGACGTCAAAGAATGCACTCATTGTGCTCCTAAACTCCTTTAGCTCTGAACTTTAAAGCTGTCTGTGAACTGTCCTACTAAATCTGTCTGTGAACTATCAAACTAAAACTGCCTGTGAACCATCAAACTAAAACTGTCTGTGAACTATCTAACTAAAACTGTCTGTGAGCTATCAAACTAAAACTGTCTGTGAGCTATCTAACTAAAACTGTCTGTGAGCTATCTAACTAAAACTGTCTGTGAGCTATCAAACTAAAACTGTCTGTGAGCTATCTAACTAAAACTTGTATATCCGTGGGCCCAAAACTCATATTTTTTCAAAAAGTTATAGCACAAAACAGCTATCTTGAAGACTCATGCAATACCGGTTTGACAACTACAATTTTATTTGCTTTTGTAGATATATTGTCTGGTATTGCCCATACTCATGGATAAAAGCTGATGGTGATTCATTCGTATTGGTTAATATCTACATAAGGTCAAGGTCAAGTACGAGACTTGAACCGGCATCTTAGCACGCGAGTTTCCACTCATATGTGCTCGGCCACCTATCCAGAAATGTTCGGAGATTTCTGTATAGTGTCGCCTCAAGTATCGAAACTCAGATGCGAGGCGACATTCCTCACCTTCCCAGGGTAATACCCTGGTACCCATTTCTGCCAACGGCTGGGTCGACCGTGGTGGTATTTTTTTGTTTCCAACCACGAGTACAATTACCTGCTCCCAGCGGGAATCGAACACGGGTTGTCCGAACGTCGGTAGTCCAGTCGGGTGGTTTTCCCAATTAGGCTGCCGAGGCCCCCCAATATCTACAGATAGACCCTTCTAGTAATTATAATAGCTTTGTTGTAGCGTCTAAAAGTTTGTCAAAATTTGTCAGTCTACCGATTTTCATTGTCTTTGGAGTTGCTAAGATTAAACGGTCACTGTCACGCGGGGGTGACATTTCTTTGCACTTAATGGGCTTGATACTACGGTCAACTGGAGAGACTGCAGGGGAATTTCGCACCTAGAACCAAGCATCCCTGCCGACCGCCGAAACCCAAATTTACGCCCTCACGAGAATAGCGTTTTTGGTCGAATGTGAAGTCTCCGTAAGAGCTGCTGGAATGTCTAGTCTAGTCATTATCATCATGTTACATTTAATGAATTAGGGGCTACATCGTTACACAAATACAGAGAGCTTTCTACCATGGGAGTTATAGAACCTGCAGGAAAACAACTGACTTATGTTCCCAATCCCATAATTGTAAAATTATCGATGGGTTTGGTTTACATTCCATTAATGGGAACCGTCGGGTTACGGGCCACCAGCATGAGCCTCGCGGGCCACAACAAGTCTGCGGAATGTTGGTTCGACTCCGCTGTATTAGACCATCTATGTCTCCGTCCAATTATTCTATACTACCTGATACTAGATGATATTGGTCTTCTGTTTGACTACACATTAGACAACTTGTGTCTTCCTGACCACCTATACTAGACTATTCGTATTTCCACCTATACTAGACTATTTGTGTGACAACCTATACTAGACTATGTTCACCTATACTAGACTATTCTTGTGAAAACTTATACTAGACTATTTGTATGTCCATCTATACTAAACTATTCGTGTGACAACTTATACTAGACTATTTGTATGTCTATCTATACTAGACGATTCTTGTTACAACCTGTACTAGACTATTTGTATGTCCATCTTTACTAAACTATTCGTGACAACCTATACTAGAATATTCGTGTGACAACTTATACTCGACTATTCGTGTGCCAAACTATACTCGACTATTCGTGTGACAACCTATACTAGACTGTATATTGTGTGTCCCCCCCCCCTTCCCCCTTCTACACAACGCTGACCTGTATGTTGCAGGTCTGGCAGTGCCCCGACATCGTTACACAGACATTATCGTCCGTCTCAGGACTAGAACGTCTGGCCTGCACTGTATGGTATCTCCTTCTCTGTCTGCTGCACGGCAATGACTAACATCAAGTCCTTGCACAGACTCCTGCCTAAGTGATGCTCTGACAGAGTTCAGCTGGTGATGTTGCAAAGACCAGATATTTTATTACCAATCAGGAGTAGTTAAGTGGGGTTCCTCTCTGATTGGCCCAGGTCAAAGGTCACACCTGCATGTTTAATTGGATAAACGTGCGATGGGCATGATATTGGGTCCAGGCAGGAAGACAGATTTGTTTTGTCGTTTAGTGGCAGCTCAGAATATAAGAACTGGCAATCGGGATGCAATATCATTACGATGACGTAATGTTTCATAATTACGACGTCACAAATTATAATCAGACGTACACAATTATTTCTACGTCAGAACAAATCATAATCAGACGTTATTTCTCCATGAGAGCACGTCATAACGCTGACACGTCGTGTAATTCTAACTCGGACTTACATCCTCTCCAGACTTCTGAGATAGCAACTTTGTTGTCACAAATCATAATTTTGACGTGGAATATGACAATGCTGGTCATTCTGTAATGTGGAACATAGTAGACGGCTGGAAGCGATTAACGCGAGTCATAGATAATTCTTGGCGTCAGATTAGAGTGATACAGAACTGATCACGATATTACATACATCCCTTTGATCACTATCATTGCATCACCATCACCATCATCATAATGATTATGATCATCAATAAAATCATTGTCACCATCATCACCAACACCATCATCATCATCATGATCATCGCCAACAACAACACCAAAACCATCATCAACATCACCATCATCATCACCAACATCATCACCAACATCAACACCAAAACCATCATCAACACCACCATTATAATCACCAACATCAACACCAAAACCATCATCATCAACACCACCATCATCATCACCAACATCAACACCAAAACCACCATCAACATCAACACCACCATCATCATCATCAACATCAACACCAAAACCATCATCATCATCATCATCACCATCACCATCATCAACACCACCACAATCATCATCATCAACACCACCATCATCATCACCAACATCAATACCAAAATCATCATCAACACCACCATCACCATCACCAACATCTTCACAAAAACCCAACATCATCATCAACATCATCATCATCATCATCATAATCAACATCACCATCATCATCACCATCATCAACACCAAAACCATCATCAACACCACCATCATCACAATCATCATTACCAACATCAACACCAAAACCATCATCAACATCACCATCATCATCACCAACATCAACACCAAACCATCATTAACACCACCATCATCATCACCAACATCAACACCAAAACCATCATCAACACCACCATCATCATCACCAACATCAACACAAAAACCATCATCAATATCACCATCATCATCACTAACATCTACACCAAAACCATCAGCATCACCAACATCAACAACAAAACCATCATCATCACCAACATCAACACCAAAACCATCATCAACATCACCAACATCAACAACAAAACCATCATCATCACCAACATCAATACGAAAACCATCATCAACATCACCATCATCATCATCATCATCAACACCACCATCATCATCACCAACATCAACATCACCATCATCATCATCATCATCAACACCACCACCATCATCATCATCATCAACAACTACACCACCATCATCATCACCAACTCCAAAACCATCATCAACATCATCATCATCATCATCATCATCATCATCATCATCATCATCATCATCATCATCATCATCAACACCACCATCATCATCATCAACACCAACATCATCATCACCAACATCAACACCAAATCCATCATCATCATCAACACCACCATCATCATCATCATCATCATCAACACCACAACCATCATCATCATCAACAACTACACCACCATCATCATCACCAACATCAACACCAAAACCATCATCAACATCACCATCATCATCATCATCATCATCATCATCATCATTATCATCAACAACACCATCATCATCATCATCATCATCATCATCATCATCATTTTCATCAACACCACCATCATCACCACCAACATCATCATCATCAACATCAACACCAAAACCATCATCATCATCAACACCACCATCATCATCATCAACATCAACACCAAAACCAGCATCATCATCAACACCACCATCATTATCATCATCATCATCATTATCATCATTATCATCAACACCACCATTATCATCACCAGCATCAACACCATAACCATCATCAACAACACCATCATCATCACTAACATCAACACCAAAACCTTCATCATCAACAACATCACCATCCCCATCATCATCATCAACATCAACATCATCATCATCATCAAAATTATTATCATCATCACTAACATCATCATCATGACCATCATAAACAACAACACCATCATCATCACCATCATCAACATCAACACCATCATCATCATCATCATTATCATCATCGCCATCATCATCAACACCAAAACCATCATCATCACCAACACATACCATAATCATCAACAACATCACCATCCCATCATCATCATCAACATCACCATCACCATCATCACCATCATCATCATCATCAACATCAACACCATCATCATCATCACCATCATCACCAACATCATCATCAACATCAACACCAAAACCATCATCATCATCAACATCACCATCATCATCAACATCAACACCATCATCATCATCATCAACATCACCATCATCATCATCATCATCACCATCATCATCATCATCATCACCATCATCACCATCATCATCATCAACATCACCATCATCGCCATCATTATCATCAACATCAACACCATCATCATCATCACCATCATCATCAACATCACCATCATCATGAACATCAACACCATCATCATCAACAACATCACCATCATAATCAACATCAACACCATCATCATCAACATCACCATCACCATCATCATCATCAACATCAACACCAAACCATCATCATCAACATCCACATCAACACCATCATCATCATTATCAACATCCACATCACCATCATCATCATCATCATCGCCATCATCATCATCGCCATCATCATCAACAACATCATCATCATCATCGCCATCATCATCAACAACATCATCATCATCATCGCCATCATCATCAACATCATCATCATTGCCATCATCATCATCAACACCAAAACCATCATCATCAACATCACCAACATCATCATCATTAACACTACCATCACCACCACCATCATTATCATCATTATCATCACTAACATCACCACCATCATCATCACTAACATCACCACCACCATCATCATTATCATTATCATCATCATCACTAACGTCACCATCATCATCACCATCATCATCACTAACATCACTACCACCATCATCATCATCATCATCACTAATGTCACCAGCACCATCATCATCATCACTAACGACACCAGCACCATCATCATCATCATCATCACTAACATCACTACCACCACCACCATCATCATCACTATCATCACTACCACCACCACCATCATCATCATCATCATCACTAACGTCACCAGCACCATCATCATCATCACTAACGTCACCATCATCATCATCATCATCACTAACATCACTACCACCACCACCATCATCATCACTAACATTACCAACACCATCATCATTAACATCACCACCATCATCAAAACTAACATCACCATCATCATCATCATCACGATCACTATTATCCTCGTCATAATCAAGATCAGCATCATTATCATCCTTATCACCATCATCATCATCATCACCATCATAATCATGTACCATCTATTGACTAAATAGACAACAAGCTATGAAATGGTTCACACACATGACCATCCAACCAACCTGCATCTCGAGCATGTTACATGAAAACATTCAGCTGCAGAGCAAAAGGGAAACCCAGAAAGAGATGGATGGATGGAATCGATGAATTCGACACAACAATTCAAGCTACACGACTAGCGTAGGCCAGATAATGACACATTGCAGCTTGCTGTGACGCTTCATGCCACACGCTGGGACGCTACACGGTTCAAGCTGCGACGCTACTTGGCACAAACTGGGCCGCTATACGGCACACGCTGGGACTCCACACGGCTCAAGCTGGGACGCTACACGGCTCAAGCTGGGACGCTACATGGCACAAACTGGGACGCAATAAGGCACACGCTGGCACTCCACACGGCTCAAGCTGGGATGCTACACGGCTCAAGCTGGGACTCCACATGGCTCAAGCTGTGACGCTATATGGCACGATATGCGACGCTACACGGCACACGTTGGGACTCCACACGACTCAAACTGGGACGCTACACGGCTTAAGCTGGGACGCTACATGGCACAAACTGGGATGCTATACGGCTCAAGCTGGGACGCTACCATGCTCAAGCTGGGACGCTACACAGCTGAAGCTGGGACGCTAAACGGCTCAATCTGAGACGCTACACGGCTCAAGCTGGGACGCTAAACGTCTCAATCTGGGACGCTATGAGGCTCAAGCAGGGACGCTACACGGCTCCAGCTGCAAGATTAATGACAAGAAAAAGTCCGGCCAAGGGTAAACATGGAGGAAGTCAAACCTGACACCAGCGAAATACTTTACTGAAGTCGGATGTATTTGGGCGCAAGGCGCAGACATCACAATTTCTTGTACATAACAACACAGCGCTATCACGTCACTTAACGCCTTATTCGCTGACCAGCAGGAGGAGTGGTCCTTGACCTAACGGAGAATATGATGAATGTGACGTCATAATGTCGAGGTCAAATATCATAGTTATGACGTAATATATCATAATGATGATGTCATATACCGTAGTTATGACGTCTGATGTAATAATTATCTCGTTACAAATAATGATTCTGACGTCATAAACATGGTGATAACATTATATGATACGGAAATCAATCGGAGAACATGGTGATATATGAGCTGTATGAACAAACACAAAATGAATTGGTTTGACGACGTCAATCGGTCGTTCCATTCTGTCGACGTCAATCGGTCGTTCCATTCTGTCGACGTCAATCGGTCGTTCCATTCTGTCGACGTCAATCGGTCGTTCCATTTTGTCGACGTCAATCGGCCTGACCATTCTGTCGACGTCAATCGGTCGTTCCATTTTGTCGACGTCAATCGGTCGTTCCATTTTGTCGACGTCAATCGGCCTGGCCATTCTGTCGACGTCAATCGGTCGTTCCATTCTGTCGACGTCAATCGGCCTGACCATTCTGTCGACGTCAATCGGTCGTTCCATTCTGTCGACGTCAATCGGTCCTTCCATTCTGTCGACGTCAATCGGTCCTTCCATTCTGTCGACGTCAATCGGTCGTTCCATTCTGTCGACGTCAATCGGTCCTTCCATTCTGTCGACGTCAATCGGTCGTTCCATTCTGTCGACGTCAATCGGTCGTTCCATTCTGTCGACGTCAATCGGTCGTTCCATTCTGTCGACGTCAATCGGCCTGGCCATTCTGTCGACGTCAATCGGTCGTTCCATTCTGTCGACGTCAATCGGCCTGACCATTCTGTTTGGAACAATGAAAACCGGAGAGAGCGAAAGAGATGGGAAGATAACATCAAAGGATGGGCAGGGCTCGGCTTCGCAGAGTACCAAAGAATGACTAAGGATAGAAATCAATGGCTATTGTTGGTAAAGAATGCAAGTGGTACCCCAGCGACCGCAAGGAATTTGGGAGGAAGGAAAAGAAGAAAGAGAATTAGATTTTGATGTCATGAGTCACATGTCTGACGTAACAAACCAGGGCTCGTTGACCTACTTGAGATGGAGGCCGCCTCTGTGAATGAGTCTTCTCATTCGCGACAGTTCCTTGCTTGCTTGCTTCCTTGCTTGCTTGCTTCCTTGCTTGCTTGCTTCCTTGCTTGCTTGCGTTCGCCCGATGACTAAAGGAGTATACCTCTTCGTCAACTGCCCTTAAAAGGACTTTAAGTGGGCGTGTCTGCGTTGTGTTGTGGTGTGCAGTAATACTGTGATATTTGCGCCTTTCGGCCAAACACATCCGACTTCATCACGGATCGTGTCAGTCAATGACAATTAATTATTTTAACAAGAGGGGCTGGAAAGGGGTAAGGTTACAGCTTTACGTCGGTGAGGAACAAAACAAAAGCAGAACGACGTTTCAGTTCAGCAGGCCTTCAGCTGGAACATTGAGCACAACACAAATATATTACAAATGATGTACAAATCATTGTCCATTGATGTTGTGACGTTTATTCGTTGTTACCTGTCGATCTTACTATGGCTTGACTATCTACAAGGAAAATAAATAAGTTCCCTGTAGTTCTGGTCAGTTCCCTGTAGTTCTGATAAGTTCTTTGTAGTCCTGGTCAGTTTCCTGCAGTTCTGGTCAGTTCTTTGTAGTCCTGGTCAGTTCCCTGTAGTTCTGGTTAGTTCCTTGTAGTCCTGGTAAGTTCCCTGTAGTTCTGGTCAGTTCTTTGTAGTCCTGGTCAATTCCCTGTAGCTCTGGTCAGTTCCTTGTAGTCCTGGTCCCAGCTGAAACACCGACGTTTCATTTTGATGCCTTCACTACTCTTCCCACTAGTTCCATCCCTAAAACAAACAGTTCAGTATCTCCTTCTGTTATTTAATAACATGTGCTGACGTTCCATCTTGATGTCAAACAAAGTTAACCTCAGATGGTAGATGTACAACAGAGGCGAGATGGTAGATGTACAACAGAGGCGAGATGGTAGATGTACAACAGAGGCGAGATGGTAGCTGTACAACAGAGGCGAGATGGTAGATGTACAACAGAGGCGAGATGGTAGATGTACAACAGAGGCGAGATGGTAGATGTACAACAGAGGCGAGATGATAGATGTACAACAGAGGCGAGATGGTAGATGTACAAAAGAGGCGAGATGGTAGATGTACAACAGAGGCGAGATGGTAGATGTACAACAGAGGCGAGATGGTAGATGTACAAAAGAGGCGAGATGGTAGATGTACAACCGAGGCGAGATGGTAGATGTACAAAAGAGGCGAGATGGTAGATGTTCAACAGAGGCGAGATGGTAGATGTACAACAGAGGCGAGATGGTAGATGTACAACAGAGGCGAGATGGTAGATGTACAAAAGAGGCGAGATGGTAGATGTACAACAGAGGCGAGATGGTAGATGTACAAAAGAGGCGAGATGGTAGATGTTCAACAGAGGCGAGATGGTAGATATACAACAGAGGTGAGATGGTAGATGTACAAAAGAGGCGAGATGGTAGATGTACAACAGAGGCGAGATGGTAGATATACAACAGAGGTGAGATGGTAGATGTACAACCGAGGCGAGATGGTAGATGTACAACAGAGGTGAGATGGTAGATGTACAAAAGAGGTGAGATTGTAGATATACAACATAAGCGAGATGGTAAATGTACAAACGAGGTGAGATGGTAGATGTACAACAGAGGCGAGATGGTAGATATACAACAGAGGTGAGATGGTAGATGTACAACAGAGGCGAGATGGTAGATGTACAACATAAGCGAGATGGTAGATGTACAACATAAGCGAGATGGTAGATGTACAACAGAAGCGAGATGGTAAATGTACAAACGAGGTGAGATGGTAGATGTACAAACGAGGTGAGATGGTAGATGTACAAACGAGGTGAGATGGTAGATGTACAACAGAGATGAGATACAGATTGGCCCAGGCAAAAGCAGCTTACCAAAAATGAGGAAGATACTGTGCAATCCATTTTTGACAATAGAAACAAGAAAGAGGTCTTAAATGTTATGTAGAGCCAGTCTTAACATATGAATGTGAAACATGGACAATAGGACAACAGACAAGAAAATCACTGGAGTCTGTAGAAGTGTGGTTTTACAGAAAAATGTTGAGAATACCATGGACAGCTAAGTAGAGTAATGAAAACGTTCTGAAAGAGGCCAAAGGAAAATGAGAGCTAATTTCCAATATTAGGAAGAAACAATCATCATTTTTTTTGGCCACGTAATGAGAAGAGAACAGCTGGAATGTATTGTAACATCTGGGAAAATTGAGGGACGAAGAGACAGAGGGAAGATACCAGACAGCTTAAAAGAATGGCTTGGCAGAAGGTCAACAACAGAAATGATAAATAACTGTCGAGATCAAAATGTTTGGAGAGACATGATCACCTACGCCAGCAGGCATGATACTTGATGATGATGATGATCTTGTTGTCCATGATGAAGGCGCAATGAATGCCGACTCATGAATCTATCCACAGTGTTGTCATGTTATAAGACAAAGCTGAAGCCATGCGTGTCTATCGTTATTCTCATGCTGGTATGTGTTACTGCCAACAGATCAAAGATGATCCAGGAATAGTCGCATTCAACGTCTGGCACCACCAGCAGGTTAACACATAAATTATGGCAGAAACAGCCGACAGGTGAATTATACAGGCAGGCCTTGCACTCGCTCTCCTGCCGCTGATAGACGGAACAGGTCTCTTGGGTCCAAGGCTTTGATTTTTTTGAGGTGCGTAGTCATATCTATCAGTGCGTGACTTCTAGAGGTAGGCCTGGTGCAGTTTGTTGAAGTACATCGTACCAGATACGCAGGATGCATTACTTCATTCATTATTTATTAATTTAGTCATTCATTCATTAATTCAGCCATTTATTCATTAATTCATTTATTCGTTCATTTATTCATCTATCCATTTGTCCACTCATTCATTCATTTATTCATCCATCCATTCCTCCACTCATCCATCCATTTGTCCACTTATCCATTAATTCATCCATCCATTCCTCCCCTCATCCATTAATCCATCGATTCGTCTATCCATTCATTGATCCATCTATTCATTCATACAATAATCTATCCATTCATCCATTCCTCCATTTAACTATCTATATATCCATCCACTCATCCACCCAGCGATCCATCCATCCATTCATCCAGCCACCCATTCATGCATGCATCGATCAATATACCCATCCACACATCCATTCATCCATCCATCCACTTATCCACCCGTGCATCCATCCATTCATCCATCTATTCATCCATCCATCCATACATACATCCATGCATCAATCCATTCATCCATCCCTAAATCCATTCATGCATCCATCCATTCACACATTCATTCATACATCCATTTATTCATCCATTCATCCATCCACTCATACATCCATTCATCCATTCATCCATCCATTCATCCATTCATTCACCCATTCATCCATCCATCCATTCATACATCCATTCATCCATCCATTTATTCATCCATTCATCCATCCACTCATACATCCATTCATCCATCCATTCATCCATCCATTCATCCATTCATTCATCCATTCATTCATCCATTCATCCATCCATCCATTCATAAATCAATCCATTCATCCATCCAATCATACATCCATTCATCCATCCACTCATACATCCATTCATCCATCCATTCATCCATTCATCCATCCATTCATCCATCCACTCATACATCCATTCATCCATTCATCCATTCATTCATACATCCATTCATCCATCCATTCATCCATTCATCCATTCATACATCCATTCATCCATTCATTCATCCATCCATTCATCCAGTCATTCATCCATTCATTCATCCATTCACCCATCCATTCATCCATTCATTCATCCATTCATCCATTCATACATCCATTCATCCATCCATTCATACATCCATTCATACATCCATTCATCCATTCATCCATTCATTCATACATCCATTCATCCATCCATTCATCCATTCATTCATCCATACATCCATCCATTCATTCATCCATTCATCCATCCATTCATACATCCATTCATACATCCATTCATCCATTCATCCATTCATCCATTCATCCATCCATTCATCCATTCATCCATCCATTCATACATCCACTCATCCATCCATTCATTCATCCATCCATTCATACATCCATTCATCCATCCATTCAACCATTCATCCATCCATCCATTCATCCATCCATTCATCCATTCATACATCCATTCATACATCCATTCATCCATCCACTCATCCATACATCCATTCATCCATCCATCCATTCATCCATCCATTCATCCATCCATTCATCCATCCATCCATTCATCCATCCATTCATACATCCATTCATCCATCCATTCATACATCCTTTCATACATCGATTCATCCATTCATACATCCATTCATCCATCCATTCATACATCCATTCATCCATCCATTCATCCATTCATCCATTCATCCATCCATTCATACATCCATTCATCCATTCATCTATCCATTCATACATCCATTCATCCATTCATCCATCCATTCATATATCCATTCATACATCCATTCATTCATCCCTTCATCCATCCATTCATACATCCATTCATACATCCATTCATCCATCCATTCATCCATCCATTCATCCATCCATCCAACCATCTATCCATACATCCATCCATTCATCCAACCATTCATCCATCCATACATCCATTTCTCCATCCATCCATCCATCCATCCAACCATCCATTCATTCATCCATCCTGTTCGATTCCCGCTGTTGGGAAAAAAAAAAACCCACGGTCGACCCAACCGTTGGCAGAAATGGGTACCTGGGTATTACCCTGGGAAGGTGAGGAATGTCGCTTCACATCTGAGTTTCGATGCTTGAGGCTACACTATACAGAAATATCCGAACATTTCTGGATAGGCGGCCGAGCACATATGGGTGTAAACTCGCGTGCTAAGACGCCGGTTCAAGTCTCGTACTTTACGGTATCTTTATCCATCAATCCATTCATCCATCCATCCACTCATACATCCATTCATCCATCCATCTAGTGGCTATTCGTATTAGTAGATATTTGCAAATAATCAGGATCCATTCAATCATCCCTCCATCTATTCATCCAACTATCCATCCATTCATCCATCAATCCATTCACTCATCCATTCTTCCGTACATCCATTCATCCGTCCATTCATCCACCCATCCATTCATCCATCCATCCATCCATCCATTCGTCCAATCATCATCCATACATCTGCCCAACCACCAGTTCAATCATCCCTCCATACATCTATACATCTCTCTGACAACGTCTCCGTGTGATTGTCTGAACATTTATTTTGTTTGTCTGTTTTCTGCATATTTCTTAATTTGTTTGTCCATCTATCTGTCCTGATTGCATGTTGTGTTTGTCGGTCTGACCATCAGCTTGCTCCTACCCATCCCGATTCATAGCGGTCACCATTTCCTAGACAGTGATGTCCACCATAGACAGAAGAGCTGTAATCAACAAAATAGAACAATCAGTTCCTGATCTTGGAAAAACTAACTAGAAAAATGAGTTTCTGATCTTGGGTAAACAAACAAGAACAATGAATTCACAATCTTGGAAAAAACAACTATAACAATGAGTTCCTGCTCTATGGACAACCAACTATAACAATGAGTTCCTGCTCTATGGACAACCAACTATAACAATGAGTTCCTGCTCTATGGACAACCAACTATAACAATGAGTTCCTGCTCTATGGACAAACAACTATAACAATGAGTTCCTGCTCTATGGACAACCAACTATAACAATGAGTTCCTGCTCTATGGACAACCAACTATAACAATGAGTTCCTGCTCTATGGACAAACATCTAGAACAATGAGTTCCTGCTCTATGGACAACCAACTATAACAATGCGTTCCTGCTCTATGGACAACCAACTATAACATGAGTTCCTGCTCTATGGACAAACAATTAGAACAATGAGTTCCTGCTCTATGGACAACCAACTATAACATGAGTTCCTGCTCTATGGACAAACACCTATAACAATGAGTTCCTGCTCTATGGACAAACACCTATAACAATGAGTTCCTGCTCTATGGACAAACAACTAGAACAATGAGTTCCTGCTCTATGGACAAACACCTATAACAATGAGTTCCTGCTCTATGGACAACCAACTATAACAATGAGTTCCTGCTCTATGGACAACCAACTATAACAATGAGTTCCTGCTCTATGGACAACCAACTATAACAATGCGTTCCTGCTCTATGGACAACCAACTATAACATGAGTTCCTGCTCTATGGACAAACAACTATAACAATGAGTTCCTGCTCTATGGACAACCAACTATAACAATGAGTTCCTGCTCTATGGACAACCAACTATAACAATGAGTTCCTGATCTATGGACAAACAACTAGAACAATGAGTTCCTGCTCTATGGACAAACAACTATAACATGAGTTCCTGCTCTATGGACAAACAACTAGAGCAATGAGTTCCTGCTCTATGGACAACCAACTAGAACAATGAGTTCCTGCTCTATGGACAACCAACTATAACAATGAGTTCCTGATCTATGGACAAACAACTAGAACAATGAGTTCCTGCTCTATGGACAAACAACTATAACAATGCGTTCCTGCTCTATGGACAAACAACTATAACAATGAGTTCCTGCTCTATGGACAATCAACTAGAACAATGAGTTCCTGCTCTATGGACAACCAACTAGAACAATGAGTTCCTGCTCTATGGACAAACAACGATAACAATGAGTTCCTGCTCTATGGACAACCAACTATAACAATGCGTTCCTGCTCTATGGACAAACAACTATAACAATGCGTTCCTGCTCTATGGACAAACAACCATAACAATGAGTTCCTGCTCTATGGACAAACAACTATAACAATGCGTTCCTGCTCTATGGACAACCAACTATAACAATGAGTTCCTGCTCTATGGACAAACAACTATAACAATGGGTTCCTGCTCTATGGACAAACAACTATAACAATGAGTTCCTGACTTTGGGACAATCAACTAGAACAATGAGTTCCTGCTCTATGGACAACCAACTAGAACAATGAGTTCCTGATCTATGGACAAACAACTAGAACAATGAGTTCCTGCTCTATGGGCAAACAACTAGAACAATGGGTTCCTGCTCTATGGACATACAATTATAACAATGAGTTCCTGATCTATGGACAATCAACTATAACAATGAGTTCCTGCTCTATGGGCAAACAACTATAACAATGAGTTCCTGCTCTATGGACAAACAACTATAACAATGAGTTCCTGCTCTATGGACAAACAACTAGAACAATGAGTTCCTGCTCTATGGACAAACAACTATAACAATGAGTTCCTGATCTATGGACAAACAACTAGAATAATGAGTTCCTGCTCTATGGACAAACAACTATAACAATGAGTTCCTGTTCTATGGACAAACATCTAGAACAATGAGTTCCTGCTCTATGGACAAACAACTGGAACAATGAGTTCCTGCTCTATGGACATACAACTAGAACAATGAGTTCCTGCTCTAAGGACATACAACTAGAACAATGAGTT
The DNA here is from genome assembly GCA_032433765.1 of Megaustenia siamemsis. Lineage (NCBI taxonomy): Eukaryota > Metazoa > Mollusca > Gastropoda > Stylommatophora > Ariophantidae > Megaustenia > Megaustenia siamemsis. The sequence continues at coordinate 99,189,601 of JAVIAB010000047.1, read as the reverse complement.
CCTGCTCTATGGACAATCAACGATAACAATGAGTTCCTGCTCTATGGACAAACAACTAGAACAATGAGTTCCTGCTCTATGGACAAACAACTAGAATAATGAGTTCCTGCTCTATGGACAAACAACTAGAACAATGAGTTCCTGTTCTATGGACAAACTACTAGAACAATGAATTCCTGACTTTGGGATTATCAACTAGAACAATGAGTTCCTGCTCTATGGACAAACAATTAGAACAATGATTTCCTGCTCTATGGACAAACAACTAGAACAATGAGTTCCTGACTTTGGGACTATCGAATAGAACAATGAGTTCCTGATTTTGGGACTATCAACTATAACAATGAGTTCCTGACTTTGGGACTATCAACTAGAACAATGAGTTCCTGACTTTGGGACTATCAACTAGAACAATGAGTTCCTGACTTTGGGAGTACAACTATAGCAATGAGTTCCTGACTTTGGGACTATCAACTAGAACAATAACCTTGTAACAACCAAAGTTAAATGCAGTTTTTGAGACAGAAAGAAAGATAAGCTTAGAGAATCAGAACCTGACAGTAAACATAGAGAAAGAGAAAAACAAGATAGATTGAAGGGCAGATGTATGATCTAAAGGATGGAAACAAGGAGTGGTATATGATGATAGAAATGTCAGGAAGGGCAGATGTATGATCTAAAGGATGGAAACAAGGAGTGGTATATGATGATAGAAATGTCAGGAAGGGCAGATGTATGATCTAAAGGATGGAAACAAGGAGTGGTATATGATGATAGAAATGTCAGGAAGGGCAGATGTATGATCTAAAGGATGGAAACAAGGAGTGGTATATGATGATAGAAATGTCAGAAAGGGAGAGAAAAGCTATTAGAAACTGTCTGGAGTGAGTGAGAGTGGTAAAACGCCTGGAACGAAAGAAATTCATAGTGAGAGTGGTAAAACGCCTGGAACGAAAGAAATTCATAGTGAGAGTGGTAAAACGTCTGGAACGAAAGAAATTCATAGTGAGAGTGGTAAAACGCCTGGAACGAAAGAAATTCATAGCGAGAGTGGTAAAACGTCTGGAACGAAAGAAATTCATAGTGAGAGTGGTAAAACGTCTGGAACGAAAGAAATTCATAGTGAGAGTGGTAAAACGTCTGGAACGAAAGAAATTCATAGTGAGAGTGGTAAAACGCCTGGAACGAAAGAAATTCATAGTGAGAGTGGTAAAACGTCTGGAACGAAAGAAATTCATAGTGAGAGTGGTAAAACGCCTGGAACGAAAGAAATTCATAGTGAGAGTGGTAAAACGCCTGGAACGAAAGAAATTCATAGTGAGAGTGGTAAAACGCCTGGAACGAAAGAAATTCATAGTGAGAGTGGTAAAACGTCTGGAACGAAAGAAATTCATAGTGAGAGTGGTAAAACGTCTGGAACGAAAGAAATTCACAGTGAGAGTGGTAAAACGTCTGGAACGAAAGAAATTCATAGTGAGAGTGGTAAAACGCCTGGAACGAAAGAAATTCATAGTGAGAGTGGTAAAACGCCTGGAACGAAAGAAATTCATAGTGAGAGTGGTAAAACGCCTGGAACGAAAGAAATTCATAGTGAGAGTGGTAAAACGTCTGGAACGAAAGAAATTCATAGTAAGTAAAAAAAAAGTAAAGTACCCCCCGTCACGCCGAGTGGCGTATAGGGAAATATGGGCGTTAGTGACCCTATATTTTACAGACCTTCAGCACATGATTTTTGGGGTAATGTGGTCGGTATTACGCCCGTGCTGCTTTTACTTTCCCAGAAAAAATCCGGTACCCATTTACGGCTGGGTGAACCCGGAGCCGTCGGTTGGGATCGAACCCTACCCCTTGTCCGTAGTAGTCCAGTTCACTAACCACTGAGCTATCGCGGCTCCTACTAATTCTTAGGGAATTAGTAAAACCCAGGTGTCCTCGCCAGGGTACGAACCCCGGCTGTTGCCGTGGTAAGCCAACCGCCTATCGATTGCGCTAACCGGACACTAAATTCATAGTGAGAGTGGTAAAACGTCTGGAACGAAAGAAATTCATAGTGAGAGTGGTAAAACGTCTGGAACGAAAGAAATTCATAGTGAGAGTGACAAAACAAAAAACTAGAAATATAAAAAGAAAAGAAAAAAGAAGAAAATTGTAAGGAAAATTCACAAAGAAAGAAAAGAAAGTAATAAACAAATAAGTGCGATGATCCATTGTAATTCCTGAAGGTAAAAGAAAAGACATGGCCAGCAGCTGAACTGACAGGCGTCATTGGAACCGGAAGTTTGTGTAGAGCAATATGGCTGGCTAGTCGGGGTGTCACTGAACGACTACGTCACGACTGAGTGCCCTGGGCACTGCCTTCTTGTGACAGCAACAATTATCTCGACCGAGGCGTCTCGACCGGAAAACTGTGATCCGAGTGACAATGTCGACTTCGCACAGAACTGCTGAACATTTTCTGCCAACGTCCATTACAGATGTGGCTGTGGTTCGTCTCCGTAATGATTGAGTACTGTCAGGTCACAACATGAAGAGAGGGGTACAATCAGGTGACGTCACTCCTATTGACTGTCATGGTGTCGAGAAGTACTCTCACCTCCCCTTCTCTTCCCTCTCTCTCTCCCATTCCCTCTCATCTCTCTCTCTCTCTCTCTCTCTCTCTCTCTCTCATTCTCCAGATGCGGATATCCAGAGAAGACAATGGAGGCCGCGACTCCTCTAATGTTTCATCACAGAACACAATCACATTCCAGCTCATTGAATTAAATGTCGGTGTATAACCAACCAGCCGCCGTAACCAGTGTATGCCATGATATAGCTCGAGTAATTCGAGCCGTGACAAATTGATAAGCTTACTTGTTTATGTAGATCTTCTTCGCCCTCTCAGCGTTCCCCCATTAAGTGGGCGTGCATGCGTTGTGTCGCTAGTTTACGTCATAGCTGTGACACCTGCTACAGCAGCAGTGTTCTTGTTATCTTGTCTTCTGGCTTAACTTGTCTATGATTTATGATTCCTTATTGCTAACTGAGATATGTGTTCATGACAGTGAGCTATCGCATGAGAAGATTACTCTTACATGACAAGAGCACATTGAACAGACAACTCACCATGCGTGGATCAACATCAGTCTTTATTGTGATGCCTGCAGGCTTGAATGTAACAAGGCACACAGCAATGGAATCATACCGGCTGTACTAGATTAGAATTGTGTGGGTCCGCTTAGTCAGTCGACGGTGTTACTACGGTCACACCGTGTCATACTTAACATCTCTGAATGTTCTTATGTTCTAACATATCTAGCTCGACACTTGCACAACTCAATTATCAATATCCTTAGGAATTCTGTAGACATGTCTTCTCTGGTTTATGATAACACCATCTTTCTGGAATTCACTGATAGCTTCTATATCTCCTTCTGACTCTTGAACAATTCTAATGTGTCTACAAATGTGCTGATAACTTTTACAACTTCCCAACTATCTACACTCCTCTACCTCGGGGAATGTTGCTAAATCAGTCTTAACTTGACATCTACCTGGTATCTCCGACACGCTTTGAAGAAGTTATTGCAAAGTCCCAGTAAACTGTCTGCTTGGTGTCCTTGTTGCCAGCTAGGCTCCTCCTATTTCTTGGGCATTCTGGGTATCTGGTGTGGTCAGTCCTGGGAAACCTGCTCTACTATCCTAGAACACTCACCACTATTACTGATTGCTTGTCAATCGCCTTAATTTAATGAGAAGTCTTGACCAACATCTGTCAATCACTCCTATCAGTTGACTCCTTAAAACAAAGCTGTCCTTGACCTTTCCTGACTACTCAGATTATATCGTAGAGATTTTTTATCTCGTCTACTCTCTCTGGACATCAGAGAACATTTTGTCTCTACCACCGCTAGACATCAGAGAACATTTCGTGTCTACCACCGCTACACATCAGAGAACATTTCGTGTCTACCACCGCTACACATCAGAGAACATTTCGTGTCTACTACCGCTAGACATCAGAGAACATTTCGTGTCTACCACCGCTAGACATCAGAGAACATTTCGTGTCTACTACCGCTACACATCAGAGAACATTTCGTGTCTACTACCGCTAGACATCAGAGAACATTTCGTGTCTACTACCGCTGACATCAGAGAACATTTCGTGTCTACCACCGCTACACATCAGAGAACATTTCGTGTCTACTACCGCTAGACATCAGAGAACATTTCGTGTCTACTACCGCTGACATCAGAGAACATTTCGTGTCTACTACCGCTAGACATCAGAGAGCACTTCGTGTCTACTACCGCTGACATCAGAGAACATTTCGTGTCTACTACCGCTGACATCAGAGAACACTTCGTCTCTACTACCCCTAGACATCAGAGAACACTTCGTGTCTACTACCGCTGACATCAGAGAACACTTCGTGTCTACTACAGCTGGACATCAGAGAGCACTTCGTGTCTACTACCGCTAGACATCAGAGAACATTTCGCGTCTACTACCGCTGGACATCAGAGAACACTTCGTGTCTACTACCGCTAGACATCAGAGAACACTTCGTGTCTACTACCGCTGGACATCAGAGAACACTTCGTGTCTACTACCGCTAGACATCAGAGAACACTTCGTGACTACTACCGCTAGACATCAGAGAACATTTCGTGTCTACTACCGCTGGACATCAGAGAACACTTCGTGTCTACTACCGCTAGACATCAGAGAGCACTTCGTGTCTACTACCGCTGACATCAGAGAACACTTCGTGTCTACTACCGCTGGACATCAGAGAACACTTCGTGTCTACTACCGCTAGACATCAGAGAACACTTCGTGTCTACCACCGCTAGACATCAGAGAACACTTCGTGTCTACCACCGCTAGACATCAGAGAACACTTCGTGTCTACCACCGCTAGACATCAGAGAACACTTCGTGTCTACTACCGCTGGACATCAGAGAACACTTCGTGTCTACTACCGCTGGACATCAGAGAACACTTCGTGTCTACTACCGCTAGACATCAGAGAACACTTTGTGTTTACCACCGCTGGACATCAGAGAACACTTCGTGTCTACCACCGCTGACATCAGAGAACATTTCGTGTCTACCACCGCTGGACATCAGAGAACATTTCGTGTCTACTACCGCTGGACATCAGAGAACACTTCGTGTCTACTACCGCTAGACATCAGAGAACACTTCGTGTCTACCACCGCTGACATCAGAGAACACATTGTGTTTACTACCGCTGGACATCAGAGAACACTTCGTGTCTACCACCGCTGGACATCAGAGAACACTTCGTGTCTACTACCGCTGGACATCAGAGAACACTTCGTGTCTACTACCGCTGGTCATCAGAGAACACTTCGTGTCTACTACCGCTGGACATCAGAGAACATTTCGTGTCTACTACCGCTGGTCATCAGAGAACATTTCGTGTCTACTACCGCTGGACATCAGAGAACATTTCGTGTCTACTACCGCTGGTCATCAGAGAACATTTCGTGTCTACTACCGCTGGACATCAGAGAACATTTCGTGTCTACTACCGCTGGTCATCAGAGAACATTTCGTGTCTACTACCGCTGGACATCAGAGAACATTTCGTGTCTACTACCGCTGGACATCAGAGAACACTTCGTGTCTACTACCGCTGGACATCAGAGAACACTTCGTGTCTACTACCGCTGGACATCAGAGAACATTTCGTGTCTACTACCGCTGGACATCAGAGAACATTTCGTGTCTACTACCGCTGGTCATCAGAGAACACTTCGTGTCTACTACAGATGGACATCAGAGAACATTTCGTGTCTACTACAGATGGACATCAGAGAACATTTCGTGTCTACTACCGCTGGTCATCAGAGAACACTTCGTGTCTACTACAGATGGACATCAGAGAACATTTCGTGTCTACTACAGATGGACATCAGAGAACATTTCGTGTCTACTACCGCTGGTCATCAGAGAACACTTCGTGTCTACTACAGATGGACATCAGAGAACATTTCGTGTCTACCACCGCTGGACATCAGAGAACATTTCGTGTCTACCACCGCTGGACATCAGAGAACATTTCGTGTCTACTACCGCTAGACATCAGAGAACACTTCGTGTCTACTACCGCTGGACATCAGAGAACACTTCGTGTCTACTACCGCTGGACATCAGAGAACACTTCGTGTCTACTACAGATGGACATCAGAGAACATTTCGTATCTACCACTGCTGGACATCAGAGAACATTTCGTGTCTACCACCGCTGGACATCAGAGAACACTTCGTGTCTACTACCGCTAGACATCAGAGAACACTTCGTGTCTACCACCGCTGACATCAGAGAACACATTGTGTTTACTACCGCTGGACATCAGAGAACACTTCGTGTCTACCACCGCTGGACATCAGAGAACACTTCGTGTCTACTACCGCTGGACATCAGAGAACACTTCGTGTCTACTACCGCTGGTCATCAGAGAACACTTCGTGTCTACTACCGCTGGACATCAGAGAACATTTCGTGTCTACTACCGCTGGTCATCAGAGAACATTTCGTGTCTACTACCGCTGGACATCAGAGAACATTTCGTGTCTACTACCGCTGGTCATCAGAGAACATTTCGTGTCTACTACCGCTGGACATCAGAGAACATTTCGTGTCTACTACCGCTGGTCATCAGAGAACATTTCGTGTCTACTACCGCTGGACATCAGAGAACATTTCGTGTCTACTACCGCTGGACATCAGAGAACACTTCGTGTCTACTACCGCTGGACATCAGAGAACACTTCGTGTCTACTACCGCTGGACATCAGAGAACATTTCGTGTCTACTACCGCTGGACATCAGAGAACATTTCGTGTCTACTACCGCTGGTCATCAGAGAACACTTCGTGTCTACTACAGATGGACATCAGAGAACATTTCGTGTCTACTACAGATGGACATCAGAGAACATTTCGTGTCTACTACCGCTGGTCATCAGAGAACACTTCGTGTCTACTACAGATGGACATCAGAGAACATTTCGTGTCTACTACAGATGGACATCAGAGAACATTTCGTGTCTACTACCGCTGGTCATCAGAGAACACTTCGTGTCTACTACCGCTGGACATCAGAGAACATTTCGTGTCTACCACCGCTGGACATCAGAGAACATTTCGTGTCTACCACCGCTGGACATCAGAGAACATTTCGTGTCTACTACCGCTAGACATCAGAGAACACTTCGTGTCTACTACCGCTGGACATCAGAGAACACTTCGTGTCTACTACCGCTGGACATCAGAGAACACTTCGTGTCTACTACAGATGGACATCAGAGAACATTTCGTATCTACCACTGCTGGACATCAGAGAACATTTCGTGTCTACCACCGCTGGACATCAGAGAACATTTCGTGTCTACCACCGCTGGACATCAGAGAACACTTCGTGTCTACTACCGCTGGACATCAGAGAACATTTCGTGTCTACTACAGATGGACATCAGAGAACATTTCGTGTCTACCACCGCTGGACATCAGAGAACATTTCGTGTCTACTACCGCTGGACATCAGAGAACATTTCGTGTCTACTACCGCTGGACATCAGAGAACATTTCGTGTCTACTACCGCTGGATATCAGAGAACATTTCGTGTCTACCACCGCTGGACATCAGAGAACATTTCGTGTCTACTATCGCTGGACATCAGAGAACATTTCGTGTCTACTACCGCTGGACATCAGAGAACATTTCGTGTCTACTACCGCTGGACATCAGAGAACACTTCGTGTCTACCACCGCTTGACATCAGAGAACACTTCGTGTCTACTACCGCTGGACATCAGAGAAAGTTTCGTGTCTACCACCGCTAGACATCAGAGAACACTTCGTGTCTACTACCGCTGGTCATCAGAGAATGTCTTCGGCTCTTGGAAGCTTCCGTTCGGTCCTTGACATCAACCGGTCTTCCTAAAACATCTGCACTTCTTACTGTTAGTGACGTCACCTACCTGTGTTCGTGGAATGCTCGCGAGAGCTCCGTCTCCCGCCTAGAACCGCGGTTACCTTAACTTCCCAGGCTGGTTGTCTCCCTATATTCCAGAGTCCGCCTCCCAATGTCGAAGTGTGCCGACATACGTGGGATCTACGCCATTTGATTGTTAACTTCTTGATCTCCTTCGTTCTTGTTTCTTCTTTCTTGTTTTATTCTTTCGAACTTCTCACATTGTGACACTACGCCCCGTCACATCCGACTCGGCATGGATGGCTAGATTTTGTTGAACAATTTTTGCCCGGACAGCAGTCATTGTGACCTGCACTTTTGGACTTTTAACTGCCAAGGGTACTTTAACGTGCGAGAGTGATCATGGGACCTCATATTTTTGATCGTCTCCGAGAGGGCTAGACATCGGATTTCACTACCCAGAGAGGGCTGGACATCGGAACTCAATACACAGGGAGGGCTAGACATCAGAGCTCACTGCCCAGAAAGGGCTAGACATCAAATCTCACTACCCAGAGAGGGCTAGACATCGGATTTCACTACCCAGAGAGGGCTAGACATCAGATCTCACTACACACAGAGGGCTAGACATCAGATCTCACAACACAGAGAGGGCTAGACATCGGATTTCACTACACAGAGAGGGTTAGACATCGGATTGCACTACCCAGAGAGGGCTAGACATCAGATCTCACTACACAGAGAGGGTTAGACATCGGATCTCACTACACAGAGAGGGCTAGACATCAGATCTCACTACACAGAGAGGGCTAGACATCAGATCTCACTACATTGAGAGGGATACACATCAGATCTCACTACACAGAGAGGGCTAGACATCAGATCTCACTACACAGAGAGGGCTAGACATCGGATCTCACTACACAGAGAGGGCTAGACATCAGATCATACTACACAGAGAGGGCTAGACATCAGATCTCACTACACAGAGAGGGCTAGACATCAGATCATACTACACAGAGAGGGCTACACATCAGATCTCACTACACAGAGAGGGCTAGACATCAGATCTCACTACACAGAGAGGGATACACATCAGATCTCACTACACAGAGAGGGCTAGACATCAGATCTCACTACACAGAGAGGGCTAGACATCAGATCTCACTACACAGAGAGGGCTAGACATCAGATCTCACTACACAGAGAGGGCTAGACATCAGATCTCACTACACAGAGAGGGCTCGAGATCGGATCTCACTACACAGAGAGGGCTAGACATCAGATCTCACTACACAGAGAGGGCTAGACATCAGATCTCACTACACAGAGAGGGGCTAGACATCAGATCTCACTACACAGAGAGGGCTCGAGATCGGATCTCACTACACAGAGAGGGCTAGACATCAGATCTCACTACACAGAGAGGGGCTAGACATCAGAAGCACTACTCAGAGAGGTCTATACATCAGATCTCACTACACAGAGAGGGGCTAGAGATCAGATCTCACTACACAGAGAGGGCTACACATCAGATCTCACTACACAGAGAGGGCTGACATCAGATCTCACTACACAGAGAGGGTTACATCAGATCTCACTACACAGAGAGGGCTACACATCAGATCTCACTATACAGAGAGGGCTACACATCAGATCTCACTACACAGAGAGGGCTAGACATCAGATCTCACTAAACAGAGAGGGCTAGACATCAGATCTCACTACACAGAGAGGACTAGACATCAGATCTCACTAAACAGAGAGGACTAGACATTAGATCTCACTACACAGAGAGGGCTAGACATCAGATCTCACTACACAGAGAGGGCTAGACATCAGATCTCACTACACAGAGAGGGCTAGACATCAGATCTCACTACACAGAGAGGGCTAGACATCAGATCTCACTACACAGAGAGGGCTAGACATCAGATCTCACTACACAGAGAGGGCTAGACATCGGATCTCACTACACAGAGAGGGCTAGAGATCAGATCTCACTACACAGAGAGGGCTAGACATCAGATCTCACTACACAGAGAGGGCTAGACATCAGATCTCACTACACAGAGAGGGCTCGAGATCGGATCTCACTACACAGAGAGGGCTAGACATCAGATCTCACTACACAGAGAGGGGCTAGACATCAGAAGCACTACTCAGAGAGGTCTATACATCAGATCTCACTACACAGAGAGGGGCTAGAGATCAGATCTCACTACACAGAGAGGGCTACACATCAGATCTCACTACACAGAGAGGGCTGACATCAGATCTCACTACACAGAGAGGGTTACATCAGATCTCACTACACAGAGAGGGCTACACATCAGATCTCACTATACAGAGAGGGCTACACATCAGATCTCACTACACAGAGAGGGCTAGACATCAGATCTCACTACACAGAGAGGGCTAGACATCAGATCTCACTACACAGAGAGGACTAGACATCAGATCTCACTAAACAGAGAGGACTAGACATTAGATCTCACTACACAGAGAGGGCTAGACATCAGATCTCACTACACAGAGAGGGCTAGACATCAGATCTCACTACACAGAGAGGGCTAGACATCAGATCTCACTACACAGAGAGGGCTAGACATCAGATCTCACTACACAGAGAGGGCTAGACATCAGATCTCACTACACAGAGAGGGCTAGACATCAGATCTCACTACACACAGAGGGCTAGACATCAGATCTCACTACACAGAGAGGGCTAGACATCAGATCTCACTCCACAGAGAGGACTAGACATCAGATCTCACTACACAGAGAGGGCTAGAGATCGGATCTCACTACACAGAGAGGACTAGACATCAGATCTCACTACACAGAGAGGACTAGACATCAGATCTCACTACACAGAGAGGGCTAGACATCAGATCTCACTACACAGAGAGGGCTAGACATCGGATCTCACTACACAGAGAGGGCTAGAGATCAGATCTCACTACACAGAGAGGGCTAGACATCAGATCTCACTACACAGAGAGGGCTAGACATCAGATCTCACTACACAGAGAGGGCTAGAGATCGGATCTCACTACACAGAGAGGGCTAGACATCAGATCTCACTACACAGAGAGGGCTAGAGATCGGATCTCACTACACAGAGACCATAGGAGTGTAAAGTCAAGAAGAAACCACGGGTAAGATTTGTGAAACATTTCCACCACCTGTGGATGGAATGGAACCTGGGACCTGCCTGTCAAGAGACAAACGTCCTACCTGTAGACCACCCAGTCCCCCATGGAGGACAAATTTTCTGGTTATCCCATTTTGTGCTTCTCTCTTCTGTTGTCTCATTCACCTCATGAAGCGCGATTGTCACACCGATGAGTAATCTTCTCTCAGGATAATTGTATTCTTTCGCTTTATCTCTTTTATCTTTACAGGAGAACAACTCGTTTCCGATAACTTTTATCTTTACAACTGAAAAACTCGTTTCTGATAACTTGTATCTCTATAACAGAACATCCCATTACCTATAACTTGTATATTTACAAGAGAACAAGTCATTTCTGATAAGTCTTTCCAGTTTGGTGTAGATCTGTCAACAATTGTGAACCGGGTTGGCACCTGTACCTGCGGCACTCTGTCAGCGCTGCACGCGCTATTAATCCCGAATTACCAACTCGTCAAGACCGCTCAATCTCTCGTAGAAAAACACAACCACATTTATGACGTCATCAGAGCAACGTTAGAAACGCAATTGTGCACGCGAGTCGCAAGTTTGATGTCTTTGATCGTTACAGTTCACACAGTCCTGGCCTGCCATTGTTGTGACGTAGATCACAGAGACCGCCGTTGCTCTTCCTGTCCTCGCGTCCTGGCCATATTTAGAGTTGGAGGCTGACTCCGCCAGCTTTAGCTGAGCCTGGTGACTGACTCCGCCAGCTTTAGCTGAGCCTGGTGACTGACTCCGCCAGCTTTAGCTGAGCCTGATGGCTGACTCCGCCAGCTTTGGCTGAGCCTGATGGCTGACTCCGCCAGCTTTGGCTGAGCCTGATGGCTGACTCCGGCAGCTTTGGCTGCGCCTGATGGCTGACTCCGCCAGCTTTGGCTGAGCCTGATGGCTGACTCCGCCAGCTTCAGCTGAGCCTGATGGCTGACTCCGCCAGCTTCAGCTGAGCCTGATGGCTGACTCCGCCAGCTTTGGCTGAGCCTGATGGCTGACTCCGGCAGCTTTGGCTGAGCCTGATGGCTGACTCCGCCAGCTTTAGGTGAGCCTGATGGCTGACTCCGCCAGCTTTAGCTGAGCCTGATGGCTGATTCCGCCAGCTTTGGCTGAGCCTCATGGCTGACTCCGCCAGCTTCAGCTGAGCCTGACTTCACTATCCTTCCGAACCGATCAATGTTCAAATCTTTGAAGCTTCACAAAAATCTCACATCTTGTTCACTGTGAAATAATGTCTACTTAATTGTCTGTTTTCTGTCTCCTCGCTCATCTGTCTGTATCTGTTTGTCTGTCCATTCATCGGTGTCTATCTATCCTCCCATCTGTCTGTCTGTTTGGTGATTGCTCACTCATCCATCTACCAGTATCTGCTGTCCATAATCTGTCTGCCTGTTTGACTGTGCATTTATCTGACTGTGCACGCATATGTCTGCCTGTCTGTCTATCTCTATTTCTAACCTTTTGCTAATTTGTCTGTCTATGCGTCGCTCATCTGTCTGTCTGCCTGTCCATTAATATGTTTATCAACTCGTCTGTTTGTGCATCTCTGCTTATTTGTCTGCCTATTTGACTTACTGCTCCGCTGCCTGTTTTACTGCTGCCCAATGTATGTCTGCTCATCTGTCTGTCTGCCTATATATCTGTCCACTCATATGTCTGTTTGCACATCTGTTTGTCTGTCTATTTGTCTGTTAACTCATGTGTCTATCTGATTCTAGCCAATCTGTCTGTCCACTCATGTGTCTATCTGATGTCTGCCAATTTGTCTGTCCACTCATATGTCTATCTGATTCTGCCAATCTGTCTATCCACTCATGTGTTTCACTGATTCTCTGCCAGTCTGTCTGTCCACTCATATGTCTTTCTGATTCTGCCAAACTGTCTGTCCACTCATATGTCTATCTGATTCTGCCAAACTGTCTGTCCACTCATATGTCTATCTGATGTCTGCCAATCTGTCTGTCCACTCATATGTCACACTGACTCTCTGCCAATCTGTCTGTCCACTCATGTCTCACTGACTCTCTGCCAATCTGTCTGTCCACTCATGTCACACTGACTCTCTGCAAATCTATCTGTCCACTCATGTCTCCCTGACTCTCTGCAAATCTATCTGTCCACTCATGTCTCCCTGACTCTCTGCCAATCTATCTGTCCACTCATGTCACACTGACTCTCTGCCAATCTGTCTGTCCACTCATGTCTCCCTGACTCTCTGCCAATCTGTCTGTCCACTCATGTCTCCCTGACTCTCTGCCAATCTGTCTGTCCACTCATGTCTCCCTGACTCTCTGCCAATCTGTCTGTCCACTCATGTCTCCCTGACTCTCTGCCAATCTGTCTGTCCACTCATGTCTCACTGACTCTCTGCAAATCTATCTGTCCACTCATGTCTCCCTGACTCTCTGCCAATCTGTCTGTCCACTCATGTCACATTGACTCTCTGCAAATCTATCTGTCCACTCATGTCACACTGACTCTCTGCCAATCTATCTGTCCACTCATGTCACACTGACTCTCTGCAAATCTATCTGTCCACTCATGTCTCCCTGACTCTCTGCCAATCTGTCTGTCCACTCATGTCACACTGACTCTCTGCCAATCTATCTGTCCACTCATGTCACACTGACTCTCTGCCAATCTGTCTGTCCACTCATGTCTCCCTGACTCTCTGCCAATCTATCTGTCCACTCATGTCACACTGACTCTCTGCAAATCTATCTGTCCACTCATGTCACACTGACTCTCTGCCAATCTGTCTGTCCACTCATGTCACACTGACTCTCTGCAAATCTATCTGTCCACTCATGTCTCCCTGACTCTCTGCCAATCTGTCTGTCCACTCATATGTCTCCCTGACTCTCTGCCAATCTGTCTGTCCACTCATGTCTCCCTGACTCTGCCAATCTGTCTGTCCACTCATGTCTCCCTGACTCTCTGCCAATCTGTCTGTCCACTCATGTCTCCCTGACTCTCTGCCAATCTGTCTGTCCACTCATGTCTCCCTGACTCTCTGCCAATCTGTCTGTCCACTCATATGTCTCCCTGACTCTCTGCCAATCTGTCTGTCCCCTCTTTTAGAGGGCTAAAGATCAGATCTCACTACACAGAGAGGGCTAGACATCAGATCTCACTACACAGAGAGGGGCTAGACATCAGAAGCACTACTCAGAGAGGTCTATACATCAGATCTCACTACACAGAGAGGGGCTAGAGATCAGATCTCACTACACAGAGAGGGCTAGACATCAGATCTCACTACACAGAGAGGGCTGACATCAGATCTCACTACACAGAGAGGGTTACATCAGATCTCACTACACAGAGAGGGCTACACATCAGATCTCACTACACAGAGAGGGCTAGACATCAGATCTCACTACACAGAGAGGGCTAGACATCAGATCTCACTACACAGAGAGGGCTAGACATCAGATCTCACTACACAGAGAGGGCTAGACATCAGATCTCACTACACACAGAGGGCTAGACATCAGATCTCACTACACAGAGAGGGCTAGACATCAGATCTCACTCCACAGAGAGGACTAGACATCAGATCTCACTACACAGAGAGGGCTAGAGATCGGATCTCACTACACAGAGAGGACTAGACATCAGATCTCACTACACAGAGAGGACTAGACATCAGATCTCACTACACAGAGAGGGCTAGACATCAGATCTCACTACACAGAGAGGGCTAGACATCGGATCTCACTACACAGAGAGGGCTAGAGATCAGATCTCACTACACAGAGAGGGCTAGACATCAGATCTCACTACACAGAGAGGGCTAGACATCAGATCTCACTACACAGAGAGGGCTAGAGATCGGATCTCACTACACAGAGAGGGCTAGACATCAGATCTCACTACACAGAGAGGGCTAGAGATCGGATCTCACTACACAGAGACCATAGGAGTGTAAAGTCAAGAAGAAACCACGGGTAAGATTTGTGAAACATTTCCACCACCTGTGGATGGAATGGAACCTGGGACCTGCCTGTCAAGAGACAAACGTCCTACCTGTAGACCACCCAGTCCCCCATGGAGGACAAATTTTCTGGTTATCCCATTTTGTGCTTCTCTCTTCTGTTGTCTCATTCACCTCATGAAGCGCGATTGTCACACCGATGAGTAATCTTCTCTCAGGATAATTGTATTCTTTCGCTTTATCTCTTTTATCTTTACAGGAGAACAACTCGTTTCCGATAACTTTTATCTTTACAACTGAAAAACTCGTTTCTGATAACTTGTATCTCTATAACAGAACATCCCATTACCTATAACTTGTATATTTACAAGAGAACAAGTCATTTCTGATAAGTCTTTCCAGTTTGGTGTAGATCTGTCAACAATTGTGAACCGGGTTGGCACCTGTACCTGCGGCACTCTGTCAGCGCTGCACGCGCTATTAATCCCGAATTACCAACTCGTCAAGACCGCTCAATCTCTCGTAGAAAAACACAACCACATTTATGACGTCATCAGAGCAACGTTAGAAACGCAATTGTGCACGCGAGTCGCAAGTTTGATGTCTTTGATCGTTACAGTTCACACAGTCCTGGCCTGCCATTGTTGTGACGTAGATCACAGAGACCGCCGTTGCTCTTCCTGTCCTCGCGTCCTGGCCATATTTAGAGTTGGAGGCTGACTCCGCCAGCTTTAGCTGAGCCTGGTGACTGACTCCGCCAGCTTTAGCTGAGCCTGGTGACTGACTCCGCCAGCTTTAGCTGAGCCTGATGGCTGACTCCGCCAGCTTTGGCTGAGCCTGATGGCTGACTCCGCCAGCTTTGGCTGAGCCTGATGGCTGACTCCGGCAGCTTTGGCTGCGCCTGATGGCTGACTCCGCCAGCTTTGGCTGAGCCTGATGGCTGACTCCGCCAGCTTCAGCTGAGCCTGATGGCTGACTCCGCCAGCTTCAGCTGAGCCTGATGGCTGACTCCGCCAGCTTTGGCTGAGCCTGATGGCTGACTCCGGCAGCTTTGGCTGAGCCTGATGGCTGACTCCGCCAGCTTTAGGTGAGCCTGATGGCTGACTCCGCCAGCTTTAGCTGAGCCTGATGGCTGATTCCGCCAGCTTTGGCTGAGCCTCATGGCTGACTCCGCCAGCTTCAGCTGAGCCTGACTTCACTATCCTTCCGAACCGATCAATGTTCAAATCTTTGAAGCTTCACAAAAATCTCACATCTTGTTCACTGTGAAATAATGTCTACTTAATTGTCTGTTTTCTGTCTCCTCGCTCATCTGTCTGTATCTGTTTGTCTGTCCATTCATCGGTGTCTATCTATCCTCCCATCTGTCTGTCTGTTTGGTGATTGCTCACTCATCCATCTACCAGTATCTGCTGTCCATAATCTGTCTGCCTGTTTGACTGTGCATTTATCTGACTGTGCACGCATATGTCTGCTTGTCTGTCTATCTCTATTTCTAACCTTTTGCTAATTTGTCTGTCTATGCGTCGCTCATCTGTCTGTCTGCCTGTCCATTAATATGTTTATCAACTCGTCTGTTTGTGCATCTCTGCTTATTTGTCTGCCTATTTGACTTACTGCTCCGCTGCCTGTTTTACTGCTGCCCAATGTATGTCTGCTCATCTGTCTGTCTGCCTATATATCTGTCCACTCATATGTCTGTTTGCACATCTGTTTGTCTGTCTATTTGTCTGTTAACTCATGTGTCTATCTGATTCTAGCCAATCTGTCTGTCCACTCATGTGTCTATCTGATGTCTGCCAATTTGTCTGTCCACTCATATGTCTATCTGATTCTGCCAATCTGTCTATCCACTCATGTGTTTCACTGATTCTCTGCCAGTCTGTCTGTCCACTCATATGTCTTTCTGATTCTGCCAAACTGTCTGTCCACTCATATGTCTATCTGATTCTGCCAAACTGTCTGTTCACTCATATGTCTATCTGATGTCTGCCAATCTGTCTGTCCACTCATATGTCACACTGACTCTCTGCCAATCTGTCTGTCCACTCATGTCTCACTGACTCTCTGCCAATCTGTCTGTCCACTCATGTCACACTGACTCTCTGCCAATCTGTCTGTCCACTCATGTCTCCCTGACTCTCTGCCAATCTATCTGTCCACTCATGTCTCCCTGACTCTCTGCCAATCTGTCTGTCCACTCATGTCACACTGACTCTCTGCCAATCTGTCTGTCCACTCATGTCACACTGACTCTCTGCAAATCTATCTGTCCACTCATGTCTCCCTGACTCTCTGCCAATCTGTCTGTCCACTCATGTCTCCCTGACTCTCTGCCAATCTGTCTGTCCACTCATGTCTCCCTGACTCTCTGCCAATCTGTCTGTCCACTCATGTCTCACTGACTCTCTGCCAATCTGTCTGTCCACTCATGTCTCCCTGACTCTCTGCCAATCTGTCTGTCCACTCATGTCTCACTGACTCTCTGCAAATCTATCTGTCCACTCATGTCTCCCTGACTCTCTGCCAATCTGTCTGTCCACTCATGTCACACTTACTCTCTGCAAATCTATCTGTCCACTCATGTCACACTGACTCTCTGCCAATCTGTCTGTCCACTCATGTCACACTGACTCTCTGCAAATCTATCTGTCCACTCATGTCTCCCTGACTCTCTGCCAATCTGTCTGTCCACTCATGTCACACTGACTCTCTGCCAATCTATCTGTCCACTCATGTCACACTGACTCTCTGCCAATCTGTCTGTCCACTCATGTCTCCCTGACTCTCTGCCAATCTATCTGTCCACTCATGTCACACTGACTCTCTGCAAATCTATCTGTCCACTCATGTCACACTGACTCTCTGCCAATCTGTCTGTCCACTCATGTCACACTGACTCTCTGCAAATCTATCTGTCCACTCATGTCTCCCTGACTCTCTGCCAATCTGTCTGTCCACTCATATGTCTCCCTGACTCTTTGCCAATCTGTCTGTCCACTCATGTCTCCCTGACTCTCTGCCAATCTGTCTGTCCACTCATATGTCTCCCTGACTCTCTGCCAATCTGTCTGTCCACTCATATGTCTCCCTGACTCTCTGCCAATCTGTCTTCTCCCACACGTACAACCCTCCCCTCTCCCACACAATAGTACACACATAAATGGCAGTCAACCTGTTCCCAGCACTGCATGCAGGGAGATGATTCACACACAAGCTGCCCTGGCATATGCTAACTCAATCACAACTATCAGAGAATGCGTCTATAGTTACACATCACGGGAAACTTGTCAAGACAAGAATACGTCAGCAACCAATGGTTTCATCAACTGTTGAACTGTGATTCTGGCTAAGCCTAACTAGCTTTCTATTTGGCTCAACATTCCGACAACTCTTAAAGTACACAACCAAAATCCTGGGAAATCATTCTCAGATTCTATCCTGGCCTGATCAAATACAACTCCGGAACTAATCTGCTCTCTCTCTCTCTCTCGCCGCAGGCAGTGTGTTGGAAATTAAAATAGTTTGAAACATAATCTTGGCAGACATCAGAGCGCATACCCGAACAATCCGCGAGATGTCAATTTGGCGCCAAAACAGATCTGGTGATTGTCATTTAGTTGTCTAGTTCACTTATGTACTTGTTTTAATGGAACATTTCACATCCACTTGTTTTAATGGAACATTTCACATCCACTTGTTTTAATGAAACATTTCACATCCACTTGTTTTAATGAAACATTTCACATCCACTTGTTTTAATGAAACATTTCACATCCACTTGTTTTAATAGAACATTTCACATCCACTTGTTTTAATGGAACATTTCACATCCACTTGTTTTAATGAAACATTTCACATCCACTTGTTTTAATGAAACATTTCACATCCATTTGTTTTAATGAAACAGTTCACATCCACTTGTTTTAATGAAACATTTCACATCCACTTGTTTTAATAGAACATTTCACATCCACTTGTTTTAATGAAACAGTTCACATCCCCTTGTTTTAATGAAACATTTCACATCCACTTGTTTTAATGGAACATTTCACATCCACTTGTTTTAATGGAACATTTCACATCCACTTGTTTTAATGGAACATTTCACATCCACTTGTTTTAATGGAACATTTCACATCCACTTGTTTTAATAGAACATTTCACATGCACTTGTTTTAAGGGAACATTTCACATCCACTTGTTTTTAATGGAACATTTCACATACACTTGTTCCCGTGGAACACCGAGACATGCTTTTTGCTTGACCATATAGAACAAAGTGTAAGAGCTAAATCTGATCTTTAACTATTTATAAACATCTATAGAACAAAGTGTGAGAACTAAAGTTGACATGTCGCTAATCGTGCAGAACACAACTTTTTTTGTTACAACCTCTTCCTCTTAGCAGTGAGCTAATTGCGCTTTGCAGGTTGCTATAGATAGAACAAATGTGAGAACTAATGTTGATCTATCGCTAACCAGATAGAAGAAAGTATGAGAACCAAGTAATAATTATAATATTTAATTATTATAAAATAATTATAACAACACCAGCTGGGCCAACAACAGCGAGGATATAGCAAGGAGAACAAAACATCACTAGCAACATGCACAACAACAGCAACAAAAACAGTCAATATATGAAGAACAGCTGTAGCAAGATAAACATATACTTGATGTACAACAAGCAGATGGCAAAAGAACAAAGAGGTGCCCAAAACTCCCATTGATAGACATGTGTAAAGGTGACATGAAGACTCTGAACATAAACCCTGCAGCCTGGGAAGACATAGCTGCAGACCGTAATCTGTGCAAACACATTCTAAAGCTTCAACTCAAGCAAGAAGCAGACATAGAAAACAAGAATACACAGGGAAAGTAAAGACATCATAACATTTCTAAAGATGCAACAAAATCTATAGTCAAATATGACTGATAGAGGCTACCACTACTGCTACAGCAACAACTACAACTACAATAACAACTACTACTTTTACCACTACTACTACTACCCACTGGGTGTCCGGTTAGCGCAATCGATAGGCGGTTGGCTTACCACGGCAACAGCCGGGGTTCGTACCCTGGCGAGGACACCTGGGTTTTACTAATTCCCTAAAAATTAGTAGGAGCCGCGATAGCTCAGTGGTTAGTGAACTGGACTACTACGGACAAGGGGTAGGGTTCGATCCCAACCGACGGCTCCGGGTTCACCCAGCCTTAAATGGGTACCGGATTTTTTCTGGGAAAGTAAAACAGCACGGGCGTAATACCGACCACATTACCCCAAAAATCATGTGCTGAAGGTCTGTAAAATATAGGGTCACTAACACCATATTTCCCTATACGCCACTTGGCGTGACGGGGGGTACTTTACTTTACTTTTTTTTACTACTACCCACTACTATTTACTACTACTACCTACTACTTACTACTACCTACTACTACTACTACTACTACTACTACTACTACTACTACTATACTACTACTACATACTACTACTATTATACTACTACTAATGATACTGCATACTACTACCTACTACTACATACTATTACCTACTACTACTAATGATACTACTATACTACTACCTACTACTACACTACTACTACCTACTACTACTAATGATACTACTACTACTACTACTACTACTACTACTACTACTACTACTACTACTACTACTACTACATACTACTACTACTACTACTAATGATACTACTACTACTACCTACTACTACATACTATTACCTGCTACTACTAATGATACTACTACTACTACTACTACTACCTAAAATTACTACTACTTACACACCTACTACTACACCTACTACATGTACCTAAAAAGTACTAAAATTACTAACTACTACTACTAACTACTAATACTGCTACCTAATACCTAAAACTACTACTATTACTACCTACTACTACTACTACTACTACAACAACTACTACTACTATTACTACCTACTGCTACTATTACTACTACTACTACAACAACAACAACTACTACTTCTACTAATACTAACAACAGCTGCATCAGTGACAACAGCAAGTAACAATAACAACAGTAACACCAACATCTGCTATAACTAATTGTCATCACAAAGGGAAACAATCACGCACCGGTTTAAAACATTCATTAGGTACAACAGCTAAGTGTATCTATCGACAAGGCATACAACTATAGGCTAGGCTCGACAAGGCATACAACTATAGGCCAGGCTCGACAAGGCATACAACTATAGTCAGACGCGACAAGGCATACAACTATAGGCTAGGCTCGACAAGGCATACAACTATAGGCCAGGCTCGACAAGGCATACAACTATAGTCAGACGCGACAAGGCATACAACTATAGGCTAGGCTCGACAAGGCATACAACTATAGGCCAGGCTCGACAAGGCATACAACTATAGTCAGACGCGACAAGGCATATAACTATAGGCTAGGCTCGACAAGGCATACAACTATAGGCCAGGCTCGACAAGGCATACACCTATAGGCTAGGCTCGACAAGGCATACAACTATAGGCTAGGCTCGACAAGGCATACAACTATAGTCAGATGCGACAAGGCATACAACTATAGGCTAGGCTCGACAAGGCATACACCTATAGGCTAGGCTCGACAAGGCATACACCTATAGGCTAGGCTCGACAAGGCATACACCTATAGACTAGGCGCGACAAGGCATACAACTATAGGCCAGGCTCGACAAGGCATACACCTATAGGCTAGGCTCGACAAGGCATACAACTATAGGCCAGGCTCGACAAGGCATACACCTATAGGCTAGGCTCGACAAGGCATACAACTATAGGCTAGGCTCGACAAGGCATACACCTATAGGCCAGGCTCGACAAGGCATACACCTATAGGCTAGGCTCGACAAGGCATACAACTATAGGCCAGGCTCGACAAGGCATACACCTATAGGCCAGGCTCGACAAGGCATACAACTATAGGCTAGGCTCGACAAGGCATACAACTATAGGCTAGGCTCGACAAGGCATACAACTATAGGCCAGGCTCGACAAGGCATACAACTATAGGCCAGGCTCGACAAGGCATACAACTATAGGCTAGGCTCGACAAGGCATACAACTATAGGCTAGGCTCGACAAGGCATACAACTATAGGCCAGGCTTGACAACGGGCAGGTGACATCCACAGCTGTTCTACCAAACACCAAAACACCACTCTGACGGGCAGGTGACATCCACAGCTGTTCTACCAAACACCAAAACACCAGTCTGACGGGCAGGTGACATCCACAGCTGTTCTACCAAACACCAAAACACCAGTCTGACGGGCAGGTGACATCCACAGCTGTTCTACCAAACACCAAAACACCAGTCTGACGGGCAGGTGACATCCACAGCTGTTCTACCAAACACCAAAACACCAGTCTGACGGGCAGGTGACATCCACAGCTGTTCTACCAAACACCAAAACACCAGTCTGACGGGCAGGTGACATCCACAGCTGTTCTACCAAACACCAAAACACCAGTCTGACGGGCAGGTGACATCCACAGCTGTTCTACCAAACACCAAAACACCAGTCTGACGGGCAGGTGACATCCACAGCTGTTCTACCAAACACCAAAACACCAGTCTGACGGGCAGGTGACATCCACAGCTGTTCTACCAAACACCAAACACCAGTCTGACGGGCAGGACTGAGAAGTTGATGAGTTAGACCAACAAGTTGGGACATGGAATATTCTTGGTAGTGTGGAGAGACAGCCAGAGAGAGACAGAGAGAGAGAGAGACAGAGAGAGAGAGACAGAGAGAGAGAGACAGAGAGAGACAGAGAGAGAGAGAGACAGAGAGAGAGAGACAGAGAGAGAGAGAGAGAGACAGACAGAGAGAGAGAGACAGAGAGAGAGACAGAGAGAGAGACAGAGAGAGAGAGACAGAGAGAGAGACAGAGAGAGAGACAGAGAGAGAGACAGAGAGAGAGAGAGAGAGAGAGAGACAGAGAGAGAGAGACAGAGAGAGACAGAGAGAGAGACAGAGAGAGAGAGAGACAGAGAGAGAGAGAGAGAGACAGAGAGAGACAGAGAGAGAGACAGAGAGAGAGACAGAGAGAGAGAGAGAGAGAGAGAGAGACACAGAGAGAGAGAGAGAGGATGTGGGCGGGTGGGGAGAAGTAATATCTTGTGAAGAGACAGAGAGAGAGACAGAGAGAGAGAGAGAGAGAGACAGAGAGAGAGAGAGATAGAGAGACAGAGAGAGAGAGAGAGAGAGAGAGAGAGAGAGAGAGAGGATGTGGGCGGGAGGGGAGAAGGAATATCTTGTGAAGAGACAGGCAATTATAGAGTCAGTTGCATGTTTTCAAAAAATATTATATCAACTTTTGGATACACTCGTCAAGTGAGCTACCATTGTTCCGCTCAAACATGATATCAACATGTTAACACACGTCTAGAGAGTTATCTATGTCCTACCTAAACATAATATCAACGTGTTGATTACGCTCACCTAGAAAGTTATCTATGCCCTACCTAAACATAATATCAACTTCTTCTTTCCTTCCTCATCTGCCTTTCAGCGTCGAGGGGAAATATAATTTGCGGTCTTTTGCTCTTCTGTTCGCCTCTGCTGCTGTTATGTTTCCTACTGCTTCTAATAATCCGTCGACCCATCTTTTTCGTGGTCGACCCCTGGGTCTGGTGTTCTCACAACGTTTGTTGAAGGCTCGTTGTGTTGTGTTTTGATCTTTCTGTCTTATCTCGCGGTCAAACCATTTTATCTACTGTTTCCTTATATATTCTATGGCGGGGGCTATTCCTAGCTTTTTTCTCAGTTCTTCATTTCTGATTTCTCAGACTGTTTCATGTCATTCGTCTAACACATTTCATCTCTGTAGAGGTTATTTTTTCTTATTGTTCTTGCATCTAGGTTCCAGGTCTGGCATTGGTAGCACAACGTTGGGATGAAGATTGCATTGTATAGTGCCCGTTTTGCCTCTAGAGTTATTTCCTTGTTGGGCAATAGTGGTGATAACTGTCCGATGATTTTACAAGTTTTGTTGCATCTTGATTCTGTCTCTGCTATTTGCGAATTATCGTTTGTCATTAGACTTCCTAGGTATTTGAATTCCTCTACTTGTTTTAGTTGTCTGCCTTCTATAGTTATTGTGATGTTCTGTTTATTTTTGGCGACATTCATGACTTCTGTTTTGTTGATATTGATTTTCATGTTGTATTTTGTGCCTGAGATGTTGAGTTTATTTAAGTGTTCTTGTAGATCTTCTATTGTTTCATATATTAGTGCCTGATCGTCTGCAAATAGAAACTCGTTGATCTCCTCTGTCTCTTATGGGTTGGCTAGCTTGCATATACGGTCCATGTATGTAATAAACAGTAGGGGGGATAGTACGCACCCATGTCTTACGCCTGATCTAACTTCGAAGTGGTCTGTGTAGCCTGCTGCTGTTCTGACTCTGCAGCTGCTGTTGACGTAGAGACTTTTAATAAGGTTGGTTAGATGTTGACTTACTCCGTATGTTGTTAGTATCTCCCACAGTTGTTCTCTGTTTACTCTGTCGAATGCTTTTTCCTGGTCAATGAAGGCTATGTATGAGTTTTGATTGTGTTCTGTCGTTTTTTTCTGCAAGCTGTTTTAGTGTGAATAGTGCGTCGGTACATCCTCTGTTTTTTTCGGAACCCCAACATAATATCAACGTGTTGATTACACTCAAAGGAAAGCAAAAATAAAGGACTCAGCCTTAATAGCAAAAAGACAGAGGTAATGGTAACAACAAAGAAAAATACATCATCTCAGTGCAAAATAAAGACAAGTGGTACAATATTAAAACAGGTAAATGAATTTAAATATTTGGGAACTTTGTTAACCTCAGACGGAAGATGTACAAAAGAGGTGAGATGCAGAATGGCTCAGGCAAAAGCAGCTTTCCAAAAAATGAGGAAAATACTATGCAATCCATTTTTGATAATAGAAACAAGAAAAAGAGTTCTTAAATGTTATGTAGAGCCAGTCTTAACATATGGATGCGAATCATGGACAATAGGACAACAGACAAGAAAACCACTGGAGTCTGTAGAAATGTAGTTTTACAGAAGAATATTGAAAGTACCATGGATTGCTAAGGAGAGTAATGAAGAGGTTCTGAAAGAGATCAGAGCAAAAAGAGAGCTAAATTTCCAATATTAGGAAGAGACAATCATCACTTTTTGGCCATGTAATGAGAAGAGAACAACTGAAATATATCATAACAACTGGAAAAATTGAGGGACGAAGAGATAGTGGGAAGAAAAGAGACAAAATTACAGACAGCTTAAGAGAATGGCTTGGCAGAAGGTCAACAACAGAAATGATAAATAACTGCCGAGATTGAAAGTTGTGGAGAGACATGATCACCTACGCCAGTAGGCCCGGTACTTGATGATGATGATTACACTCACCTAGAAAGTTATCTATCTTTACCTAAACATAATATCAACGTGTTGATTACACTCGTCTAGAAAGTTATCTATCTTTACCTAAACATAATATCAACGTGTTGATTACACTCACCTAGAAAGTTATCTATCTTCAACGTTCGCGAAGGTTCTGCTACATCTTTTATCAGTGCATTACTTTTCTCACTTCCGTCGGCCATAACTCACTTCCGTCGGCCATAACTCACTTCCGTCCGCCATAGCTCACATCCGTTTCTCACCACCAGTCTCTATGGCCCACTAAACCAGGTCGTATTTATTTATGTCTCAACTTGCGACGTGTGAGTGCCCTTTTTCACTCAACGTATTTCATTCTGACAGCGCCAAGTCTTCGCTTGCGCCTCTATTATCCATCCTCATCTCCAACGTATTCGTCCCGTCCGGCGCTAAATTACTTCTGTTGCCCTCGGCGTTATGGGCCTCAGTCCAGGCTCTAGTGAAAGATGAGTTGAAGGGCCCTTCGGTGTTCTCCGCCCGTCGTCTGGAGGGTGCAAACTGAGTCTGAGAGGGCGGCCCCGAGTAGTCGAAACTCGCGAGTGACGCCGCCGAGATTGGGAGCCATGGCGCGTGCTGAATCAATGGAGCACTCACTCGACGGAAAATATGGATCAAATCATATCATGAGCTGACTTCAGTCTGGGTCTAGATAGTTCTCAATGTCTCTTTCTCATCTTTCTCTCCTTGTTTTCTGTATTTCTCCTGCCATAGTTTCATCATCAACGAAACAACCTCTGCTCTACCCGTCCATCTGTTATAGTGTGACTCAGTCATGGGCGATAATGGAAGAATAGAAGAATATGACGATAGACAGAAGAATAAAAGAATGAGGCGATGACGATGTGAAGTAGGATAGTTTTAGGCGGCGTAGAAAAGACACTCTTCAGAGGATTAGGAAGGAGACGTTAAGTCTACCCAACTCAGTCGCTGAGTCGTAATCAACTTGAAGATTACCAGTGAAATGCGTACAGGTGGTCAGCCTAAAGCCAGACAGATGTTTGCTCTGGTCGACAAAGTTGCGTAACGCAACGACACGGCCGCTGGTTCCTAGGAAACTCTTATATCGGCAGACGCCTTGAAGTCCAGTGAAGACCTGAGATGAAAGCGGACAACTAAACTGCCCCGCGTAATCAAAAGACCAGGTTATCTTTACGTTCAACAGTGATTACTCTTTGAGTCTCTGAATTGGAAATCGCCTGGAGTTTTAGTTGTTAGGGGACGGACTTAGGAAGATGGACAGGTTCGACAGGACTCCTAAAGTAATAAGACTTTAGAGATAATTAAAAAAGGCGGAGCTAGAGAGATAGTGACGGTCAAGAGACGTAGGTTAGGCCGTATCAGTGGTCGGGGGGGTGTGGTCACCTGGGACTTAAACCCCGAGACCCTGGGAACTGAGGAGATTAGGAGAGGAGAGGCCCAGAATGCTTTTGGGGCGAGGAGCAGTAGCTAGAGAGACATTCAGCTACACTCGGTGAGACTTAGCTACACTCGGGGAGACTCAGCCACACTCGGCCAGACTGAGCACATTCAGATGCTAGTTCCTCAGCACTATCAGAAAGAGACAGGCAGATGTACTTAAGAATACTATACGGAGTATACGGTCAACAAGATAGATAGATAACCACAGATAGAACTTTATGAATACGAAACTGCCACACACAAATGTTATTTGACAATTCATCATCGCCGATAGGCTATGTCAAGTAACACCAATAAAGACCTTGTTTATACTTGTACTAAAAAGATTGATGAGTTATATATGTGTGTCAAATGAAAGTACAAGTAGTAAGGTCAGAAAGAAGTTTGAAAGAAACCCTGCAACATCCCATCACTTTCTGTTGCCGTGACGCAGGATTTTATTCTTTTAAAGAAGGACCTGGAAGAAAAAAAAAAAGTAAGAATTTTCTCTTAACCAACTCTGACGTCCATCTACGCACTTCCAGCGTAAACCTACGCACTTCCAGCGTAAACCTACATACTTACAGCAACGAGTGCCACCGAGCAGCCAAGAAATTATAAGAAAAACACTATATTTACTATACAGAACACATTGTGAAAAAAAACACTAGAGAAGCTGTCAGTTCGCGACTTTTTACTATTCCGGAGGTGAAAGATTATTTGTGTTTGAAATAAATGTGAAATGCATCGGAGAGCAAAGATAAACAGAGAACCTTATGCCTTATGTGAAAACTGATGACCACTTGAGGAGTGAGTCACCTGAAGTAAACAAACAAAATGGTAACCATGTTTACGTCGGTTTAAAAAAAGTTTGAGTCAAGTTAAGAGAACTCAGAATTTACAGAAAATAGAGTATTCATGGAGAGAAAAACATAGGGAACTAAGAAGAGTGAGTCAGTGACCCGAGTTGGAGAGACTCTATGAGTTATATAGGAATTCCAAGTGTGGAACAGCATTGTGAGATGTACACATGTGTGTATGAAGTGTGTTGTGGATAGTTTAATGGAAGTCTAGACAGACTAGATTCTGTATCAAATTTAAGTCATAATTTTGATTGCTATGTGTTTGTGATTACTCTATGCTTCAATGTTCGGTCTGTCCAAGACTGTGGGGTGTATGATTTGAGGAGAAACATGTTGTGAAATGCACATTTTTAAAAATACAATTTTATGAAAATGTAATTATATGTTGACGGGGAGAATTGCCTAAAATTTAGGAATATGCGGGGAGAAGGAACAGATAAGAAGACTGTCGACCCGACATGAGTTGACCAGTAAATTAAGCCTGTGGCTAAGAGATTCTGTAAGAAAGCGTATTGCTATGCAGACAACTTTATTAGCAGTGCCAGAAGAGCACGTGTTCAGGGAGAATAAGAGAACAGAGTAGACGGGTCTTGTTTCTTTTTCAGAACTGGCACAGATATGATGCCGAAGAAAGACTAAACACGTCTTATTAGGCAATTAAGAGAGTACAGTGCGAAGGCCGATCGAGCCTTAAATATTTCAGAATTGATGTTTCCACAAAATGTTTTGTATACATGAGACACATGTCGTGTCGCAAAGATGTTTATTGAATGTCATGATATTGTTGTAGAATTATGAATGTTGTATATGTAAACACCAATTACAGAACCTACCGGTTTAAATTAATAGACGGAAACAAATGTGGGTTAGACATAGACAAAACAGACGATGACCTCAATTTAGCTGGCCTACATTCAGGCTAGGTCCAGAGTGACGTCACGTTAGTCAGAGGCTTCAAAGCAAAACAAAGTGGCATGGCAGAGCGATGTTGTAAGATGATTGTATACATGATGGATTTTTCTTTTGAGATTCCAGTTTATAGATGTTGAATTTGTATTTCTAATTGTTGTAATAATTGATGTACAATGAGAAAAAGGAAATTAGTTAGCCCATTAAGGAAGTAGAAAGAGAGCAGTCACACTATGTTTTTATTTTGAGTTAAATTGATCTATGAATATATCAATTCAACTGAAATGTTGACGGAGATATATGTTATAGTGTGACTCAGTCATGGGCGATAATGGAAGAATAGAAGAATATGACGATAGACAGAAGAATAAAAGAATGAGGCGATGACGATGTGAAGTAGGATAGTTTTAGGCGGCGTAGAAAAGACACTCTTCAGAGGATTAGGAAGGAGACGTTAAGTCTACCCAACTCAGTCGCTGAGTCGTAATCAACTTGAAGATTACCAGTGAAATGCGTACAGGTGGTCAGCCTAAAGCCAGACAGATGTTTGCTCTGGTCGACAAAGTTGCGTAACGCAACGACACGGCCGCTGGTTCCTAGGAAACTCTTATATCGGCAGACGCCTTGAAGTCCAGTGAAGACCTGAGATGAAAGCGGACAACTAAACTGCCCCGCGTAATCAAAAGACCAGGTTATCTTTACGTTCAACAGTGATTACTCTTTGAGTCTCTGAATTGGAAATCGCCTGGAGTTTTAGTTGTTAGGGGACGGACTTAGGAAGATGGACAGGTTCGACAGGACTCCTAAAGTAATAAGACTTTAGAGATAATTAAAAAAGGCGGAGCTAGAGAGATAGTGACGGTCAAGAGACGTAGGTTAGGCCGTATCAGTGGTCGGGGGGTGTGGTCACCTGGGACTTAAACCCCGAGACCCTGGGAACTGAGGAGATTAGGAGAGGAGAGGCCCAGAATGCTTTTGGGGCGAGGAGCAGTAGCTGGAGAGACATTTAGCTACACTCGGGCAGACTCAGCTACACTCAGCCAGACTCGAGACAATTCGGCCACACTCGGCCAGACTGAGCACATTCAGATACTAGTTCCTCAGCACTATCAGAAAGAGACAGGCAGATGTACTTAAGAATACTATACGGAGTATACGGTCAACAAGATAGATAGATAACCACAGATAGAACTTTATGAATACGAAACGGCCACACACAAACGTTATTTGACAATTCATCATCGCCGATAGGCTATGTCAAGTAGCACCAATAAAAACGTTGTTTATACTTGTACTAAAAAGATTGATGAGTTACATATGTGTGTCAAATGAAAGTACAAGTAGTAAGGTCAGAAAGAAGTTTGAAAGAAACCCTGCAACACATCTATCCGCCATTTTGTTACGGAAGGGTCATACATCCTACAAGGCCGTGATGGTTCCCTTCTCATGTCTGTTTATACCCTCGTGACTGTCAACAGTTGGACAAATAAGAAGAAAACTGAAGAAGGTAGAAACATCTCCTCAAAATATGAAGTTGCAGGTGCAGATTCTTTAGAATAAATTAACAATAGGTGGTGCGCACATGATGATAGTACAAGATAGACGTAATATCACTGAGTGTTTACAGGACATCGAAGAGCAGTGGGAAATGCTCAAACAATCGATTCAGCAAATATCAATAGAAGTAATACCAGTGACTAAAAGAATCAAGAAAACAGAAATGGATGACAGAAGAAATACTAGGACTAATGGACCAAAGAAGAAAACATAAGAAAGAAGAACGGGAATACAAAATATTGCACAAAGAGATCCTAAACAAGTGCAGAGAAGCAAAGGAAGGATGGTTAAAACAGAAATGAGAAGAAATGGAAAAACAACAAAAGAAAGACTCAAAATTTATGCACAATCAGTTAAATGAATTAACAGGAAAAAAAGAAGTCAAAGTTTCAGGATATGTGAAATCAAAGGAAGGAAATATAATAATGGGACAGGAGAAGATAATGGAAAGATGGACAGAATATATCAGTCAACTCTATGATGATGAAAGACCAGAGTTAAAGAATTCAAATGAAGACACAGGACCACCAATAATGCAGAGTGAAGTGGAGGACGCAATTCAACACATGAAAAGAGGCAAAGCTGCAGGTCCTGACAATATAACAATCGAAGAGATAAATGCATTAGGAGAGCTGGCAGTACAAATCATAACAAAACTACTCAATGACATATATAACACTGGACACATACCTGAAGATCTACTAAAATCTATCTTTGTAGCCATACCGAAGAAGTCAGGCGCCACTGATTGTGAAGACCATCAAACTATTAGTCTAATGAGCTATATGACTAACATATTACTAAGAATCATCATGAGACTTGTAAGGAACAAAATAAAACCAGAAATAAGTGAGGAACAATGTGGATTTGTGGAAGGAAAGGGCACCAATAATGCAATATACATCTTAAGAACATTGATAGAAAGATCTATAGAGGTAAAGAAAGATCTATATATGTGCTTTATAGACTACACGAAAGCATTTGACAAAGTAAAGCATGTGGAAATAATCAATATGCTGGAGAAATTAAGCATTGATGGCAAGGATCTGCGAATCATAAAAAAAAACATGTACTGGCAACAAACAGCAGCTATACGAATTAACAACCAAACAGGACAATTTCAATATATAAAACAAGGAGTCAGACAAGGCTGTGTTCTGTCACCGGATTTGTTTTCACTTTACAGCGAATATATTATGATATCAATAGTAGACAATAAAGGAATTGAAGTCAACGGTCACAACATAAATAATTTGCGATATGCGGATGACACAGTCTTAATAGCAGAGACAGAGAACGAACTACAAGAAATGATAGACATAATAATAAAAGAAAACAACAATAAAGGTCTCAGTCTGAAGTAAGAAAACAGAAGTAATGGTTATATCAAAGAAACAATCATCACCATCATGCAGCATAAAAATAAACATGACAAATCTGAAACAAGTGTAACACATCAAATACTTGGGCAAAATAATAACATCAGATGGAATATGCACCACAGAAATAAAAAGCAGAATAGCTCTGGCCAAAATAGCATTTCAGACAATCAAAAACGTCTTATGTAACATTTCTATGTCAATTAAAGTGAGAAATATAGTTCATCGGTGCTATATAGAGCCAATTCTGACCTTTGGAAGCGAATCATGGACCATAAACAAACAAATGAAAGGACGATTAGAGGCCACAGAGATTGGTTTCTCAGAAGAATGTTGAAAGTTCCCTTGACAACTAAGAAAAACCAACGAGGGCATTCTCAAAGAAGCAAACAGAAAAAGGGAGCTTATTGGAAACATCAGAAAGAAACAAACAACATTTTTCGGGGACATAATGAGAAGAGAAAAGTTGGAATATTTGGTTACAACTGGAAAAATACAGGGAAAGTGAGATCACAGGCGACAAAGTGAGAAGATACAAGATAGCTCGGTGTCATGGCATGGAAAACAGTCAACAACAGAACTGGTACGATGTACTCTAGATACAAGATTGTGGAAGGACATGATCGCCCACGCCATCCGGTATGGCACGTGATGATAATGACAGTAAACATTATACACTCAAACCTGTCAACATTAAACACTCCTACCAGGTCAACATTAATCACTCCTACCTGTCAACATTATATACTCCTACCTGTCAACATTATACACTCCTACCTGTCAACATTATACACTCCTACCAGGTCAACATTAAACACTCCTACCTGTCAACATTATACACTCCTACCTGTCAACATTATACACTCCTACCTGTCAACATTATACACTCCTTCCCACCAACATTATACACTCTTACCTATCAACATTATACACTCTTACATGTCAACATTATACACTCCTTCCAACCAACATTATACACTCTTACCTGTCAACATTATATACTCCTACCTGTCAACATTATACACTCCTACCTGTCAACATTATACACTCTTACCTGTCAACATTATACACTCCTACCTGTCAACATTATACACTCTTACCTATCAACATTGTACACTCCTATCTGTCAACATTATACATTCCTACCTGTCAACATTATACACTCCTACCTGTCAACATTATACACTCCTACCTATCAACATTATACACTCCTACCTTTCAACATTATACACTCCTAACTGTCAAAATTATACACTCTTACCTGTCAGCATTATACACTCCTACCTGTCAACATTATACACTCCTACCTGTCAACATTATACACTCCTACCTTTCAACATTATACCCTCTTACCTGTCAACATTATAAACTCCTACCTTTCAACATTGTACACTCTTACCTGTCAACATTATACACTCCTACCTGTCAACATTATACACTCCTACCTTTCAACATTATACACTCTTACCTGTCAACATTATACACACCTACCTGTCAACATTATACACTCCTATCTGTCAACATTATACACTCCTACCTCTCAACATTATGCACTCCTACCTGTCAACATTATACACTCCTACCTTTCAACATTGTACACTCCTACCTGTCAACATTATACACTCCTACCTGTCAACATTATACACTCCTACCTTTCAACATTATACACTCTTACCTGTCAACATTATACACTTCTACCTGTCAACATTATACACTCCTACCTGTCAACATTATACACTCCTACCTCTCAACATTATGCACTCCTACCTGTCAACATTATACACTTCTACCTCTCAACATTATACACTCCTACCTGTCAACATTATACACTCCTACCTGTCAACATTATGCACTCCTACCTGTCAACATTATGCACTCCTACCTGTCAACATTATACACTCCTACCTGTCAACATTATACACTCCTACCTGTCAACATTATACACTCCTACCTGTCAACATTATGCACTCCTACCTGTCAACATTATACACTCCTACCTGTCAACATTATACACTCCTACCTCTCAACATTATACACTCCTACCTGTCAACATTATACACTCCTACCTGTCAACATTATACACTCCTACCTCTCAACATTATACACTCCTACCTGTCAACATTATACACTCCTACCTCTCAACATTATGCACTCCTACCTGTCAACATTATACACTCCTACCTGTCAACATTATACACTCCTACCTGTCAACATTATACACTCCTACCTGTCAACATTATACACTCCTACCTCTCAACATTATACACTCCTACCTGTCAACATTATACACTCCTACCTCTCAACATTATGCACTCCTACCTCTCAACATTATACACTCCTACCTGTCAACATTATACACTCCTACCTGTCAACATTATACACTCCTACCTCTCAACATTATACACTCCTACCTGTCAACATTATACACTCCTACCTCTCAACATTATGCACTCCTACCTGTCAACATTTTCCTCAATATTCCCCCACCCAAACAGCCACTCACAGGCTGTGAACGATATCACCCACTCCGGCATATCAATAAAGGCAGGAAACGCGCAACATCATCTGATGACCAGAAGTAGAAGGGAATCACTGTGACCGCTATTAGACTCGGCATGTCACAGCTGGGGAGTCTGTGGAGAATGTCGCTTTATACCTGTTAACACCGGTACATTAACAGTTCTCCCAAACGTTGGTTGTCCTTTGGGAGGAGGGCGGGTAGAGGTGGGGCTCGCATTATTTACAGTGAATTGAGATGGGAGCGGAGGCGCATGGTTCACAGTGTAATGGGATGGGAGCAGAGGCGGATGGTTCACAGTGTAATGGGATGGGAGCAGAGGCGGATGGTTCACAGTGTAATGGGGTGGGAGCAGAGGCGGATGGTTCACAGTGTAATGGGATGGGAGTAGAGGCGGCTGGTTCACAGTGTAATGGGGTGGGAACAGAGGCGGATGGTTCACAGTGTAATGGGGTGGGAGCAGAGGCGGATGGTTCACAGTGAAATGGGGTGGGAGCAGAGGCGGATGGTTCACAGTGTAATGGGGTGGGAGCAGAGGCGGATGGTTCACAGTGAAATGG
The DNA here is from genome assembly GCA_032433765.1 of Megaustenia siamemsis. Taxonomy (NCBI): domain Eukaryota; kingdom Metazoa; phylum Mollusca; class Gastropoda; order Stylommatophora; family Ariophantidae; genus Megaustenia; species Megaustenia siamemsis. Next base: position 99,154,869 of record JAVIAB010000047.1, on the reverse strand, counting down.
GGTGGGAGAGGTCAATATTTCGATTCCTCTTTAAGGCCTTAGGAAGGGTGGGGAGTGTCTGATTTGTAAATTAACAATTTGGGGGAGGGTAGGGTGGAGTGTGTGATATCGTGTTGATCAACATACTTCCTGTTATTGAACAAATTCTCATCATATTTGATATCCCTACACCGGCCGTACGCTACTGATGAAAGGCTAAATGAAGGAGTTTCGTTCATGACTTTGCAGCACCGGTGTGACTCCCAGAGTTTCATGTCAGGAGGGATGTTGTCTAGATTTATGAGGGCTACTGTGAGATCGAGGGTGGACATGTGAACTGGTTTATAATTTCACAAATTCACATCGCAGAGAGATCTTACGGTCTGTTGTTTGATGTGCGACGGGGATAATCCGACGTTTAACTGTGTTTCATATGTTCGGATTTGGAATCAAAAACGGTGTCCTAACATCATCAAGTGCTACACATTTAAAAAAAATATGACTATCATCATTTTCAGTAGGACGTGAACTTCTGGTCAATATGATGGATAGGTGGCAGGAACCATTAAAGGCTATGCCTTAAAAGTGTTCCTTGTTGCAGTTTCCTCACATTCCAAGTCCGGCTTGTTGCAGGAGCTACTGAGTTAAGTGCGCCGTGCACACCGTGAGCTGTGCGTTTCATCCGTTTTGATCATGTTTCGATATTCCGATTGTTTACGATGAGTGATGATATCGTATGACTGATAAAAAAATGGCCGTGTTCACTTTCTGTGCGGTTTCGCCGTATGTCTTTTGGTGGGTGTTGCGACTGCTATGATGGGGACAACAGCTGCCTTTCTTTGTTTGGGAAATGAGATATTAATTCGGATGATTCCACTATCGCGGGCGGTTGAGCAATTATGGATTTTAATTCGTTTGCAGTGATACCGGGGCCTTCCATAACCATAACGATAACCATCATCATATTTACAAATCGTTCTGTTAGCCCATCAATGTCAATACCTTGCTGAGCTCTTCCACTTGCTGTCCCGTCCACTTTTAGTTTCTTCATGCAAATTAGAAGTGTCCGTTCTTCGTAGACAGTGAAATAGACAGACAGATGAAGTAGTGCGGAGCGACTGACAACACTTCTCTTATAGCTGTCTACTTACACAGAAACACTTCTCTTATAGCTGTCTACTTACACAGAAACACTTCTCTTATAGTTGTCTACTTACACAGAAACACTTCTCTTATAGCTGTCTACGTACACAGAAACACATCTCTTATAGTTGTCTTCTTACACAGAAACACTTGTCTTATAGTTGTCTACTTACACAGAAACACTTCTCTTATAGTTGTCTACTTACATAGAAGCACTTCTCTTATAGTTGTCTACTTACATTGAAACACTTCTCTTATAGTTGTCTACTTACATAGAAACACTTGTCTTATAGTTGTCTACTTACATAGAAACACTTGTCTTATAGTTGTCTACTTACACAGAAACACTTGTCTTATAGTTGTCTACTTACATAGAAACACTTCTCTTATAGTTGTCTACTTACATAGAAACACTTGTCTTATAGTTGTCTACTTACACAGAAACACTTCTCTTATAGTTGTCTACTTACACAGAAACACTTCTCTTATAGTTGTCTACTTACATAGAAACACTTCTCTTATAGTTGTCTACTTACACAGAAACACTTCTCTTATAGTTGTCTACTTACACACAAACACTTCTCTTATAGTTGTCTACTTACACAGAAACACTTCTCTTATAGTTGTCTACTTACACAGAAACACTTGTCTTATAGTTGTCTACTCACACAGAAACACTTCTCTTATAGTTGTCTACTTACACAGAAACACTTGTCTTATAGTTGTCTACTTACACAGAAACACTTGTCTTATAGTTGTCTACTTACACAGAAACACTTCTCTTATAGTTGTCTACTTACACAGAAACACTTCTCTTATAGTTGTCTACTTACACAGAAACACTTCTCTTATAGTTGTCTACTTACACAGAAACACTTCTCTTATAGTTGTCTACTTACATAGAAACACTTCTCTTATAGTTGTCTACTTACACAGAAACACTTGTCTTATAGTTGTCTACTTACACAGAAACACTTCTCTTATAGTTGTCTACTTACACAGAAACACTTCTCTTATAGTTGTCTACTTACACAGAAACACTTCTCTTATAGTTGTCTACTTACATAGAAACACTTCTCTTATAGTTGTCTACTTACACAGAAACACTTGTCTCATAGTTGTCTACTTACACAGAAACACTTCTCTTATAGTTGTCTACTTACATAGAAACACTTCTCTTATAGTTGTCTACTTACACAGAAACACTTCTCTTATAGTTGTCTACTTACACAGAAACACTTCTCTTATAGTTGTCTACTTACACAGAAACACTTCTCTTATAGCTGTCTACGTACACAGAAACACATCTCTTATAGTTGTCTTCTTACACAGAAACACTTGTCTTATAGTTGTCTACTTACACAGAAACACTTCTGTTATAGTTGTCTACTTACATAGAAGCACTTCTCTTATAGTTGTCTACTTACATAGAAACACTTCTCTTATAGTTGTCTACTTACATAGAAACACTTGTCTTATAGTTGTCTACTTACATAGAAACACTTGTCTTATAGTTGTCTACTTACACAGAAACTCTTGTCTTATAGTTGTCTACTTACATAGAAACACTTGTCTTATAGTTGTCTACTTACATAGAAACACTTGTCTTATAGTTGTCTACTTACACAGAAACACTTCTCTTATAGTTGTCTACTTACACATAAACACTTGTCTTATAGTTGTCTACTTACATAGAAACACTTCTCTTATAGTTGTCTACTTACACAGAAACACTTGTCTTATAGTTGTCTACTTACACAGAAACACTTCTCTTATAGTTGTCTACTTACATAGAAACACTTCTCTTTAGTTGTCTACTTACACAGAAACACTTCTCTTATAGTTGTCTACTTACATAGAAACACTTCTCTTATAGTTGTCTACTTACACAGAAACACTTCTCTTATAGTTGTCTACTTACACAGAAACACTTGTCTTATAGTTGTCTACTTACACAGAAACACTTCTCTTATAGTTGTCTACTTACACAGAAACACTTCTCTTATAGTTGTCTACTTACACAGAAACACTTCTCTTATAGTTGTCTACTTACACAGAAACACTTCTCTTATAGTTGTCTACTTACATAGAAACACTTCTCTTATAGTTGTCTACTTACATAGAAACACTTCTCTTATAGTTGTCTACTTACACAGAAACACTTCTCTTATAGTTGTCTACTTACATAGAAACACTTCTCTTATAGTTGTCTACTTACATAGAAACACTTCTCTTATAGTTGTCTACTTACATAGAAACACTTCTCTTATAGTTGTCTACTTACATAGAAACACTTCTCTTATAGTTGTCTACTTACACAGAAACACTTGTCTTATAGTTGTCTACTTACACAGAAACACTTCTCTTATAGTTGTCTACTTACATAGAAACACTTCTCTTATAGTTGTCTACTTACACAGAAACACTTGTCTTATAGTTGTCTACTTACACAGAAACACTTCTCTTATAGTTGTCTACTTACACAGAAACACTTCTCTTATAGTTGTCTACTTACACAGAAACACTTCTCTTATAGTTGTCTACTTACATAGAAACACTTCTCTTATAGTTGTCTACTTACACAGAAACACTTGTCTTATAGTTGTCTACTTACACAGAAACACTTCTCTTATAGTTGTCTACTTACATAGAAACACTTCTCTTATAGTTGTCTACTTACACAGAAACACTTCTCTTATAGTTGTCTACTTACACAGAAACACTTCTCTTATAGTTGTCTACTTACACAGAAACACTTCTCTTATAGTTGTCTACTTACACATAAACACTTCTCTTATAGTTGTCTACTTACATAGAAACACTCTCACTCTCTCTCACTCTCACTCTCACACTCATTCCTACTCATACTCTCTCTCACTCTCTCACTCTCTCACTATCACTCTCATTCTCTCTCACTCTCACCCTCTCTCACTCTCACTCTCATTCTTTCTCACACTCACTCTCTCTTACTCTCATTCACGCGCTCACTTTCTCTAACTTTCACTCTCATTCTCTCTCTCACACTCACTCTCACTCTCACTCTCTCTCACTCTCTCTCTCTCTCTCTCTCACTCTCACTCTCTCTCAATCTCTCTTTCACTCTCACTCTCTCTCACTCTCACTCTCTCTCAATCTCTCTCACTCTCACTCTCTCTCTCTCACTCTCTCTCTCACTCTCTCTCACTCTCTCTCACTCTCACTCTCACTCTCTCTCAATCTCTCTCACTCTCACTCGCACTCTCACTCTCTCTCACTCTCTCCCACTCTTACTCTCTCTCACTTTCTCACTCTCTCACACACTCTCTCTCACACTCACACTCACTCTCACTCTCTCTCTCACTCTCTGACTCACACTCACTCTCACTCTCTCTCTCACTCTCACTCACTCTTTTACTCTCACTCTCACACACTCTCTTACTCACACTCATACACTCTCACTCTCTCTCACTCACACTCTCTTACTCACACTCTCATCACTCTCTCTCACTCTATTTCTCTCTCTATATATATATATATTTCACAACACCACATTTCCGTGTATCCGCATTACCCTCCCATCCCCTCTATACAGAAGTATTTCCTAACCCAGATATCACAGACCCCAGCCCCCACACACACACACACACATATTGGAACCATCTGTTGGTTGTTAGAACGGCGTTAACGCGTCTAGAACGCGTTGACACGACCTATCTGCGCTGTATCTGCTCCACTGTCTCTGTCTCCGGTAGCGATTGGATAAGACACAATAGGACAACATTGTGTTGCATTTGTAACATGACGCGTAACATGACGTGTAACATGACGTGTAACATGACGCGTAACATGACGCGTAACATGACGTGTAACATGACGTGTAATATAACGTGTAACATGACGTGTAACATTACGTGTAACATGACGTGTAACATAACGTGTAATATAACGTGTAACATGACGTGTAACATGACGCGTAACATCACATGTAACATATCGTGTAACATGACGTGTAACATGAAGTGTAACATGACGTGTAACATAACGTGTAACATGACGTGTAACATAACGTGTAACATGACGTGTAACATGACGTGTAACATGACGTGTAACATAACGTGTAGCATATCGTGTAACATAACGTGTAACATGACGTGTAACATCACATGTAACATATCGTGTAACATATCGTGTAACATGACGTGTAACATGACGTGTAACATGACGTGTAACATGGCGTGTAACATAACGTGTAACATGACGTGTAACATGACGTGTAACATGACGTGTAACATAACGTGTAATATATCGAGTAACATAACGTGTAACATGACGTGTAACATCAAATGTAACATATCGTGTAACATGACGTGTAACATGACGTGTAACATGAAGAAATAACATGATGTGTAACATGACGTATAACATAACGTGTAACATGACGTGTAACATGACGTGTAACATGACGAGTAACATCACGTGTAACATATCGTGTAACATAACGTGTAACATATCGTGTAACATATCGTGTAACATAACGTGTAACATCACGTGTAACATATCGTGTAACATCACGTGTAACATCACGTGTAACATGACGTGTAACATAACGTGTAACATGACGTGTAACATAACGTGTAACATATCGTGTAACATGACGTGTAACATAACGTGTAACATATCGTGTAACATGACGTGTAACATAACGTGTAACATAACGTGTAAAATATCGTGTAACATATCGTGTAACATAAGGTGTACCATATCGTGTAACATATCGTGTAACATAACGTGTAACATATCGTGTAACATAACGTGTAACATAACGTGTAACATAACGTGTAACATATCGTGTAACATGACGTGTAACATGACGTGTAACATAACGTGTAACATATCGTGTAACATGACGTGTAACATGACGTGTAGCATGACGTGTAACATAACGTGTAACATAACGTGTAACATAACATGTAACATAACATGTAACATAACGTGTAATATAACGTGTAACATAACGTGTAACATAACATGTAACATATCGTGTAATATAACGTGTAACATAACGTGTAACATAACATGTAACATAACGTGTAATATAACGTGTACCATAACGTGTAACATAACATGTAACATATCGTGTAACATAACGTGTAACATAACATGTAACATAACGTGTAACATATCGTGCAATATAACGTGTAACATGACGTGTAACATAACGTGTAACATATCGTGTAACATGACGTGTAACATGACGTGTAACATGACGTGTAACATAACATGTAACATAACGTGTAACATAACGTGTAATATAACGTGTAACATGACGTGTAACATAACATGTAACATATCGTGTAACATAACGTGTAACATAACGTGTAACATATCGTGCAATATAACATGTAACAACGTGTAACATCATATAACATAACGTGTAAAATATCGTGTAACATATCGTGTAACATAACGTGTAACATATCGTGTAACATATCGTGTAACATAACGTGTAACATAACGTGTAACGTTACTCTGTGTAACAGAGTGGAGCTCAGTGATTATACTTATGGTGGAGATTAGTGATTATACTTTTAGTGGAGCTTAGTGATTATACTTGTAGTGGAGCTTAGTGATTATACTTGTAGTGGAGCTTAGTGATTATACTTATAGTGGAGCTTAGTGATTATACTTATAGTGGAGCTTAGTGATTATACTTGTAGTGGAGCTTAGTGATTATACTTTTAGTGGAGCATAGTGAGTACAATTGCAGTGGAGCTTAGTGATTATACTTGTAGTGGAGCTTAGTGATTATACTTGTAGTGGAGCTAAATGATTATACTTGCAGTGAAGCTTAGTGATTATACTTATAGTGGATCTTAATGATTATACATTCATTGTAACTTAGTGATTATACTTGTATTGGAGCATAGTGATTATATTTGTAGTGGAGCTTAATGATTATACTTATAGTGGATCTTAGTGATTATACTTATAGTGGAGCTTAGTGATTACTCTTGTATTGGAGCTTAGTGATTATACGTATAGTAGAGCTTAGTGATTATACTTGTAGTGGAGCTTAGTGATTATACTTGTAGTTGAGCTTAGTGATTATACTTATAGTGGAAGTTAGTGATTATACTTATATTGGAGCTTAGTGATTATACTTGTAGTGGAGCTTAGTGATTATACTTATAGTGGAGCTTAATGATTATACTTATAGTGGAGCCTAGTGATTATACTTATAGTGGAGCTTAATGATTATACTTATAGTGGAGCTTAGTGATTATTCTTGTATTGGAGCTTAGTGATTATACTTATAGTGGAGCTAAGTGATTATACTTGTAGTGGAGCTTAGTGATTATAATTGTAGTGGAGCTTAGTGATTATACTTATTGTGGAGCTTAGTGATTATACTTATTGTGGAGCTTATTAATTATACTTGTAGTTGAGCTTAGTGATTATACTTATAGTGGAGCTTAGTGATTATACTTATAGTGGAGCCTAGTGATTATACTTGTAGTGGAGCTTAGTGATTATACTTATAGTGGAGCTTAGTGATTACTCTTGTATTGGAGCTTAGTGATTATACTTATAGTGGAGCTTAGTGATTATACTTATAGTGGAGCTTAGTGATTATACTTGTAGTGGAGCTTAGTGATTATACTTATAGTGGAGCTTAGTGATTATACTTATAGTGGAGCTTAGTGATTACTCTTGTATTGGAACTAAGTAATTATACTTATAGTGGAGCTTAGTGATTACACTTGTATTGGAGCTTAGTGATTATACTTGTAGTGGAGCCTGGTGATTATACTTGTAGTGGAACCTAGTGATTACTCTTGTAGTGGAGATTAGTGATTATACTTATAGTGGAGCTTAGTGATTATACTTATAGTGGAGCTTAGTGATTATACTTGTAGTGGAGCTTAGTGATTATACTTGTAGAGGAGCTTAGTGATTATACTTATAGTGGAGCTTAGTGATTATACTTGTAGTGGAGCTTAGTGATTATACTTATAGTGGAGCTTAGTGATTATACTTATAGTGGAGCCTAGTGATTATACGTATAGTGGATCTTAGTGATTATACATTTTTTGTAACTTAGTGATTATATTTGTAGTGGAGCTTAGTGATTATACTTGCAGTAGAGCTTAATGATTATACTTGCAGTGGAGCTTAGTGATTATACTTATAGTGGATCTTAGTGATTATACATTTATTGCAACTTAGTGATTATACTTGTAGTGGAGCTTATTGGTTACACTTATAGTGGAACTTACTGGTTACATTTGTAGTAGAACCTACTGGTTACATTTGTAGTAGAACATACTGGCTACACTTGTAGTAGAACTTACTGTTTACACTTGTAGTAGAACTTACGGGTTACACTTGTAGAAGAACTTACTGGTTACACTTGTAGTAGAACTTACTGGTTACACTTGTAGTGTACGTTACTGGTTACACTTGTAATTGAGCTTACTGGTTACACTTGTAGTGTACGTTACTGGTTACAATTGTAATGGAGCTTACTGGTTACACGTTTAGTGCACCTTACTGGTTACACTTGTAGTAGAATCTACTGGTTACACTTTTAGTGCACCTTACTGGTTACACTTGTAGTAGAACCTACTGGTTACACTTTTAGTGCACCTTACTGGTTACACTTGTAGTGGAGCTTACTGGTTACACTTGTAGTGGAGCTTAGTCGTTATACATGTTTGAAGAAACTAAAACTGAACCCGAAGTCAGTGGAGATGTTTTAGCAGACGGATAGTCTGCTAAAACATCTAAGGGAGGAAATTCCCATTTTTGACATTTCTCTTGTGTGTGGTTTTCAAACTGAACTTTCACATTTTTTAGATTCTCATTGTGGAGGATTACCTTTAGTAAAAGCGTTCGCTTGGAGCCAGTTCTGTCCCAGTTTTGCACTCGATAATGATTGGGAAATGTATTCAACTCTTTCAGTAGGAAAGCTTGTCATCAATACAAGGGAAGAGATTTCAGAGATTTCCTCTTGGATCTTATAGCTTTAAACATTAATCTGCATGTCTTGTCTTGATCTAGCTTCAACAAATCTTATAGTTTTAAACATTAATCTACATGTCTTGTCTTGATCTAGCTTCAACAAATCTTATAGTTTTAAACATTAATCTACATGTCTTGTCTTGATCTAGCTTCAACAAATCTTATAGTTTTAAACATTAATCTACATGTCTTGTCTTGATCTAGCTTCAACAAATCTCATAGTTTTAAACATTAATCTACATGTCTTGTCTTGATCTAGCTTCAACAAATCTTATAGTTTTAAACATTAATCTACATGTCTTGTCTTGATCTAGCGTCGACAAATCTTATAGTTTTAAACATTAATCTACATGTCTTGTCTTGATCTAGCGTCGACAAATCTTATAGTTTTAAACATTAATCTACATGTCTTGTCTTGATCTAGCGTCGACAAATCTGATAGTTTTAACCATTAATCTACATGTCTTGTCTTGATCTTGCTTCAACAAATCTTATAGTTTTAACCATTAATCTACATGTCTTGTCTTGATCTAGCTTCAACAAATCTTATAGTTTTAAACATTAATCTGCATGTCTTGTCTTGATCTAGCTTCAACAAATCTTATAGTTTTAAACATTAATCTACATGTTTTGTCTTGATCTAGCTTCAACAAATCTTATGCGGAGACGGCCCTCAATGGTGAACAGAGAATTCATCAATAAAAAATGCTCCACGACATGAAGACAGAAAACTGGAGATAGAGAAGCAACAAAAAAAAAAAACAACATAAAATGAAAACATAAAATTGCGACCATAATTGCCAACTTCACAAACTATAATATCGGATCAAAGTAAACCAATTATGAATTGGGAGGGGGGGGGGGAGGGGGGGGGGAGGGGGGGGAGACAATTAGTAGTCCATCTTTCATCTTGAAAATTGTCTTGATAGAGAAACAAATGTCTTATCTTTTGTCATCAACAGTCACTATGTGTTGTATCGCTCTTCTCTGTTATCAACAGTCACGGTGTGTTGTATCGCTCTTCACTGTCATCAACAGTCACGGTGTGTTGTATCGCTCTTCTCTGTCATCTACAGTCACGGTGTGTTGTATCGCTCTTCAATGTCATCTACAGTCACGATGTGTTGTATCGCTCTTCTCTGTTATCAACAGTCACGATGTGTTGTATCGCTCTTCACTGTCATCAACAGTCACGGTGTGTTGTATCGCTCTTCACTGTCATCAACAGTCACGATGTGTTGTATCGCTCTTCACTGTCATCAACAGTCACGATGTGTTGTATCGTTCTTCACTGTCATCAACAGTCACAATGTGTTGTATCGCTCTTCTCTGTCATCAACAATCACGATGTGTTGTATCGTTCTTGACTGTCATCAACAGTCACGATGTGTTGTATCGTTCTTCTCTGTCATCACCATCAGCGACGTGTTGTATCGCTCTTCACTGTCATCAACAGTCACGATGTGTTGTATCGTTCTTCACTGTCATCAACAGTCACGACGTGTTGTATCGTTCTTCACTGTCATCAACAGTCACAATGTGTTGTATCGCTCTTCTCTGTCATCAACAATGACGATGTGTTGTATCGTTCTTGACTGTCATCAACAGTCACGATGTGTTGTATCGCTCTTCTCTGTCATCAACAACCACGATGTGTTGTATCGCTCTTCTCTGTCATCAACAATCACGATGTGTTGTATCGTTCTTGACTGTCATCAACAGTCACGATGTGTTGTATCGCTCTTCTCTGTCATCACCATCAGCGACGTGTTGTATCGCTCTTCTCTGTCATCAACCACGACGTGTTGTATCGCTCTTCTCTGTCATCAACCACGATGTGTTGTATCGCTCTTCTCTTTCATCAACAGTCACGACGTGTTGTATCGCTCTACTCTGTCATCAACAGTTACGATTTGTTGTATCGCTCTTCTCTGTCATCAACAGTTACGATGTGTTGTATCGCTCTTCTCTATCATCAACAGTCACGACGTGTTGTATTGCTCTTCTCTGTCATCAACAGTCACGACGTGTTGTATTGCTCTTCTCTGTCATCAACAATCACGATGTGTTGTATTGCTCTTCTCTTACATCAACAGTCACGACGTGTTGTATTGCTCTTCTCTGTCATCTTGTTAATCACAAGTATCCGATATGAGACTATTGTTTTCCCTAATCAAAGATCGAAATAATTAGATAACTGCACTCGTTGTTGGTATCAATAATTAGATAACTGCACTCGTTGTTGGTATCAATAATTAGATAACTGCACTCGTTGTTGGTATCAATAATTAGATAACTGCACTCGTTGTTGGTATCAATAATTAGATAACTGCAGTCGTTGTTGGTATCAATAATTAGATAACTGCACTCGTTGTTGGTATCAATAATTAGATAACTGCACTCGTTGTTAGTATCAATAATTAGATAACTGCAGTCGTTGTTAACCAGTAGAAGAGATCGATCACTTCATCTATCTTGGAAGTCACATTGATCGAGAAGGGGATACGAGCAAAGAAATTAGAATCAGACTGGCTAAAGCAGCAATGTCTTTCAGAAGCCTTGAAAAGTTGTGGAAATCAAAACTCATTAGCACAAACACAAAACTTAGGCTATTCAAATCAAATGTACTATCAACCCTTACGTATGCGTGTGAAAGCTGGAAAACAACAAGAGATATAGAAACAAAGTTGAACGCATTCGAAAATAAATGTCTAAGGAAAATACTTGGTATAGAATGGAACGAATTCAAAACAAACGAGGAAATTAGAGAAATCGCCAATCAACCACTAATATCTTCAGTAATAAAGAAAAGACGATGGTCATACGTTGGACATGTGATGAGAAGAGATAATAATCGAATAGCAAAGCAAGCCCTCATATGGGAAACAACAGGTAAAAGAAAAAGAGGAAGACCCAGGGAGACACTGAGAAGAACATTGATGAGAGAGGCAAGAGCAGCAGGAATCGGCTCCCTCAATGAGATAGAACTGCTTGCACAGAACAGAGACAGATGGCGAGATTTGATAAAATATCTTTAAAAGAAAACTGCTAGAACAAAAATTCATATAGGAGAAGGTGTATCTTGGTCTACGCCCTATGGGCCGGTTACGGCTCGAAAGGTCAATAGATAGATAGTCGTTGTTGGTATCAATAATTAGATAACTGCAGTCGTTGTTGGTATCAATAATTAGATAACTGCAGTCGTTGTTGGTATCAATAATTAGATAACTGCAGTCGTTGTTGGTATCAATAATTAGATAACTGCAGTCGTTGTTGGTATCAATAATTAGATAACTGCAGTCGTTGTTGGTATCAATAATTAGATAACTGCAGTCGTTGTTGGTATCAATAATTAGATAACTGCAGTCGTTGTTGGTATCAATAATTAGATAACTGCAGTCGTTGTTGGTATCAATAATTAGATAACTGCAGTCGTTGTTGGTATCAATAATTAGATAACTGCAGTCGTTGTTGGTATCAATAATTAGATAACTGCAGTCGTTGTTGGTATCAATAATTAGATAACTGCAGTCGTTGTTGGTATCAATAATTAGATAACTGCAGTCGTTGTTGGTATCAATAATTAGATAACTGCAGTCGTTGTTGGTATCAATAATTAGATAACTGCAGTCGTTGTTGGTATCAATAATTAGATAACTGCAGTCGTTGTTGGTATCAATAATTAGATAACTGCAGTCGTTGTTGGTATCAATAATTAGATAACTGCAGTCGTTGTTGGTATCAATAATTAGATAACTGCAGTCGTTGTTGGTATCAATAATTAGATACTAAAGTAAAGTAAAGAACCCCCGTCACGCCAAGTGGCGTATAGGGAATATGGTGTTAGTGACCATACATTTTACAGACTTTCAGCACAGGATTTTTTGGGTAATGTGGTCAGTATTACGCCAGTGCCGCTTTACTTTCCCAGAAAAAAATCCGGTACCAATTTAAGGCTGTGTGAACCCTGAAGCCGTCGGTTGGGATCGAACCCTACCCTTTGTCCTTTGTATTCCAGTTCACTAACCACTGAGCTATCGCGGCTCCTAATTAGATACTATAATTATTGGAAGCATTAAAATAAAGTTGACATTTATTTCTTCAGCCAGCATTATTTGAATGCTTTAACTGCAACTAAGCGCCATTTCGATCAGACAATTTGTCCTGCTGCAGACATTACTAATTGAAATCCCACTCTATGACACGATGTCTTTGTACACGCATCGCGTAGAAGAAAGAAGGAACTCTCCAGTAAAGAAAGTTTACAGGAAACTACATAGCAAAATTAATGTAAAAGTTGAAATATTGTTTCCACAAAACAAATTGATTATGACGCACAGTACGGCGGATCGAAATCGGGCGTGATGTAGACTCCAGCGTAGTGGGAAAGGTGCACACTTTAGAAAAGATAAACGGTGACCCCATGTCCATGTTTGGTGCAGCAACCGTAAGTAGCATTACTCCCCAATATACCTGACGACGACTTGCAAAAACTGGCCACAGAGTTTAATGCCAGCATTCAGAGTGGCCAGATTAAGGAGGAATGGCTACACAGCTATTTACTTCCGCTACCGAAGCCAAACAAGGACCATTTTTAGATCAGTGCCTACAGAATAATTAAGATACAGAACACTGCGGGAAAGCTACTGGAGAGAATAGTTGCCCATGTCCTCACCTGTCTCCTTGAACAGAAACGTGCATTCCCACCCACACTCGGAGGTTATAGATATAACAAAGTGTCATGGCTGAATGCGGCACACTTCGCCTATGACGTCTTCGAAGGCTTCCACAGACGAGAGCAGATTAGTCTGCTGCTAAGGATCTGGAGGATGCATACAACAGAGTACCGTTTGAATATCTCATGCATATGCTCCTCAAACTGATGGTGGTGAACCCCTTCCTCATTAGATGGATCGCCGCAGCACTGTTTCAGAGGAAGGGGATACTCGGTCATCCGAGCCAACATCCATTTGTCCAACATTGTCACCAGTTCTATTTAACGTGTACACAATAACGATCACGGCCCAACAGCTGGATGGGAGGGGAAGAACTATGACTTTTGCTGATGATATTCTGGTATATCGACAGGGAAGAGACAGACAGCTGGATGGGAGGGGAAGAACTATGTCTTTTGCTGATGATATTCTGGTATATCGACAGGGAAGAGACAGACGGGGAATCGCCTCCACAATGCAAGACCAACTCGATCGCATCTCTTCTTGGTGTGAAGTATCGGGTGCATTGGTTAATCCTAATAAAGCATCAGTTGCATGGTTCTCACTTAACAATCATATCGTTAACACGGAAACACCGGTGGAACGAATGGGAGCTGATGAGGTGACCAGGGACGGATTGATGACGTACTAAGGAGTTTGATCATAGCTTGTGTTTTGAGACCACGTCGACCAAGTGATAACAGAATCCCACAAAGGATTAGCCGCCTTGAAGGTCATGGCAGCTGCCAACATCGAGCAGAGGCTACTTACTCTTCTGTTCCAGGGATTAGTCCTCACACCAATCGAGTATGCTCTAGCAATTCTTACTGTCAGTGCGACTCAAATTGATAGGCTGGAGAAAATACAGAATGAAGCCATGCGCATTATCTTGGGGTGTACGCGGGACAGCAATGAGGTATCTTTTTGACTTTCCAACCATGGATGACGGAATCAAGATCTGGGGGGCACGAGCATACCTGAAGATAAGTACAGATACAGAGCATCCACTGCACCATGAGCTCAACAGGGAATGTGCCAGACTAAAAAGAGTCAATTCATGGGTGGGCTGAGGAGAAGATGTCATCAGATGGAAGATGCATCACAAAAATAAAAATCAGAATAGATCATGTAAACATTGCATTTAAGAAAATTATAAACGCCTTATGCAAGAAATCTATGTCAATAGAAGTGAGAAAGAGAGTTCATCGGTGCTCTTTAGAACCAATTCTGACCTATGGAAGAGAATCATGGACCATAAACAAACAAATTAAATGACGATTAGTGGCCACAGAGATGGGATTTCTCAGAAGAATGTTGGAAGCTTCCAATATAGCTAAAAAAAACCAACCAAGACATTCACAAAGAGGCCAACACAAAAAGGAAGCTCCTAAAAAACATGAGAAAGAAATAATCAACATTTTACTGGAACATCATGAGAAGTGGAAAGTTAGAATATTTGGTTACAACAGGCAAAATACAGGGAAAGAGAGATCGCGGACGACAAATAGAGATGATACTAGATAGCTTGGTGTCATGGCATGGAAAAAGGTCAACAGAATTGATACGATACACGGTAGATAGAGAAGTGTAGAAGGACATGATCGCCTACGCCAACCGTTGTGGCACACGATGATGATGATGATGAAAGTTAATATTTCGTAATTTAAAAGAAAAATCAAATTTGTGTAAATCTAAGAGAATTTCATGAGATGCAATAGTCTATTATTTCACCACAGAAGTTGGTATAAGATACACCTTCTAATGATCACTCATTGTAAAGTAGAAGAAGAATGTGTAAGTAAACAAAATAAAAGTCAAGAGCCCCGTCGAGTATAGGGAATATAGTGTTAGTGACCATCGTTGTTACAGACCTTCCGCACATGATTTTTGGGGTCATGTGGTCGGTGTTACCCCCGGGCCGCTTTACTTTCCCAGACAATCTGGTACCCATTTAAGGCTGGATGAACCAGGAAGCCGTCTGTTAGGATCGAACGCGACCTCTTGTTCTTTGTAGTCCAGTTCACTAACCATTGAACTATCACGGCTCCCTAGAAGAATGTAAGATTCATCTAAATGTAAAGATTCATCTAAATGTAAAGATTCATCTAAATGTAAAGATTCATCTAAATTTAAAGATTCATCTAAATGTAAAGATTCATCTAAATGTAAAGATTCATCTAAATGTAAAGATTCATCTAAATGTAAAGATTCATCTAAATGTAAAGATTCATCTAAATGTAAAGATTCATCTAAATTTAAAGATTCATCTAAATGTAAAGATTCATCTAAATGTAAAGATTCATCTAAATGTAAAGATTCATCTAAATGTAAAGATTCATCTAAATGTAAAGATTCATCTAAATGTAAAGATTCATCTAAATTTAAAGATTCATCTAAATTTAAAGATTCATCTAAATGTAAAGATTCATCTAAATGTAAAGATTCATCTAAATTTAAAGATTCATCTAAATGTAAAGATTCATCTAAATGTAAAGATTCATCTAAATTTAAAGATTCATCTAAATGTAAAGATTCATCTAAATGTAAAGATTCATCTAAATTTAAAGATTCATCTAAATGTAAAGATTCATCTAAATGTAAAGATTCATCTAAATTTAAAGATTCATCTAAATGTAAAGATTCATCTAAATGTAAAGATTCATCTAAATGTAAAGACACAAGTGTGTAGATCAACTAAAGTATCAGATAGAAACAGCTGTGAACACGTCAAGTGTGGTGACCCACCGCCCCCATGCAATAACGACTACAGTATAAGGACAACTTGACCTCTGACATTAATGTCGGGGATTTGTCGATGAGTGGACAAGCGAATCACAACGAGCAGTATACTACCACCAGTTGTGCCCTCAACCAGAAAATGGAAGCCGATTTGTGCCCACTTGACAGGAGTTACGCCACTGCAGATATGGAGCAGGACGGGACGAGAAATCTGTAAACTTATGTAAGATCTTCAAGGTCATGTACACATTAAGCTGTGGTAAAATAAACAAAACGGCGACAAATAATTTCGCTAATTAAATAAGGCTACAGGCAATTACTACATCAAATTAGAAACGTAAATACGGGATTTAATGAACGAAAACAGAAAAACAGAAACAGTATTTGGGGAAAATTAATAAATTAATCACGAAATGGCGTGGGAACTCAAAACGAAAAGAAAATGATGAAACATTATTTATAGGACACAAATAGAATGTTGAAGTGTCTAAATGAAACATTGCAATGAAGTGTTGATTAAGGAAAGTGACAGTTACCTTCCCTGCCTTGCTGGGCATGTGGGGAATATAGTGTTAGTGACAGTTTTCCATGACCACGGCTCGTGTGTGTGATGTGGTCGGTATCACGCCAGGCCGCCTTTACTTACCAAAAAGTTTATTGTACCCATTTTTAGAGGCTGGGTGAACTACGGAGCCTTGTCGTTCCTAAAAAAATCCGCCAGGTCTGGCGATCGAAACCAGACTCTTCTTAACAGGAAGCGAGTACATCAGCCACTCAGCCACTCAGCCACCGAGGATCCGAAGCGAATACATCAACCACTCACCCACTCAACCACCGAGGATCCAAAGCGAATACATCAACCACTCAGCCACTCAGCCACCGAGGATCCGAAGCGAGTACATCAGCCACTCAGCCACTCAGCCACCGAGGATCCGAAGCGAGTACATCAGCCATTCAGCCACTCAGCCACCGAGGATCCGAAGCGAGTACATCAGCCACTCAGCCACTGAGGATCCGAAGCGAATACATCAACCACTCAGCCACTCAGCCACCGAGGATCAGAAGCAAGTACATCAGCCACTCAGCCACCGAGGATCCGAAGCGAGTACATCAGCCACTCAGCCACCGAGGATCCGAATCGAATACATCAACCACTCAGCCACTGAGGATCCGAAGCGAATACATCAGCCACTCAGCCACTGAGGATCCGAAGCGAATACATCAACCCCTCAGTCACTGAGGTTCCGAAGCGAATACATCAACCACTCAGCCACTGAGGATCCGAAGCGAGTATATCAGCCACTCAGCCACCGAGGATCCGAAGAGAGTACATTAACCACTCAGCCACCGAGGATCCGAAGCGAGCACATCAGCCACTTAGCCACCGAGGATCCGAAGCGAGTACATCAGCCACTTAGCCACAGAGGATCCGAAGCGAGTACATCAGCCACTCAGCTATCGAGGATCCGAAGCGAATACATCAGCCACTCAGCCACCGAGGATCCGAAGCGAATACATCAACCACTCAGCCACTCAGCCACTGAGGATCCGAAGCGAGTACATCAACTACTCTGCCACTCAGCCACTGAGGATCCGAAGCGAATACATCAACCACTCAGCCACTGAGGATCCGAAGCTAATACATCAGCCACTCAGCCATCGAGGATCCGAAGCGAATGCATCAACCACTCAGCCACTGAGGATCCGAAGCGAATACATCAACCCCTCATCCACTGAGGTTCCGAAGCGAATACATCAACCACTCAGCCACTGAGGATCCGAAGCGAGTACATCAGCCACTTAGCCATCGAGGATCCGAAGCGAGTACATCAGCCACTCAGCCATCGAGGATCCGAAGCGAGTACATCAGCCACTTAGCCACCGAGGATCCGAAGCGAGTACATCAGCCACTCAGCCACCGAGTGTGGGAAGAAAGAGAACATTGACTGAATTTAGAAATGGAATTGTTCATGTTTGAGTCGGCACATTGGGGGTGATCTACGAAAGGTTTGAATGTCGTTATAAGTCAAGTCTGCAGCCAGTGAAACATTCTAGACAATCTGTTTACAACCAGGGAAACATTCTAGACAATCTGTTTACAACCAGGGAAACATTCTAGACAATCTGTTTACAACCAGGGAAACATTCTAGACAATCTGTTTACAGCCAGTGAAACATTCTAGACAATCTGTTTAAAGCCAGGGAAACATTCTAGACAATCTGTTTACAGCCAGGGAAATATTCTAGACAATCTGTTTACAGCCAGTGAAACATTCTAGACAATCTGTTTACAGCCAGGGAAACATTCTAGACAATCTGTTTACAAGGGGTTAAGGCAAAGAAATGCAAATGAATGCATACAAATTCGAAGTTGCAGTAAAGCTGAATGTGAGGGAGAATTGAAAAAAAAATCGAAATAAATGCTATGGTAAAAGCTTTACGTGATTGATGGACGGCACAAACTTGAACGACGTTTCGGCTCAATAGGCCTACAGCAGGAACAGACAGATCACACACACAAACACAGATATGTAAGTAAGTAAAACTAATCCTACATCAACTAGTAATGAAACATCCAAAACAAAACAATCGAAACTGGTTTAAGAAAAGAACAATTTCTTCCCTGTGTCGTGGACTGTGGTCAGAATGGGAAAGAGAGAGTCGCGGTTGTGCGCTAGTAAATGCCTTGCTGGTAGAAGGGTCAAAACCGTGTAAAGGGTTCTAAAAATATGTAGACCGAGTAGGGATCGAAGAGGGAAGACAACCTGGTTCTCAAAAATGTTGCGCTGAAGTCGGATGGGTTGGGCCTAAAGACGCAAATATCACAATTATACGACAAGCCACAACACAACGCAGACACACCCAGTTAACGTTCTTTTAAGGGCGGATGATGAAGAGGTGTACTCCTTTAGTCATCGAAGGCAGCAAGCAGCAAGCATGTCTACCCTAGATCTCACAGTAGCCCTCTTGAATTTAGACAACATCCTTCCTGACTAACATGAAACTCTGAGAGTCACCCCGGTGCTGGAAAGTCATGAATAAAGATTTGTCATTTCGCCTTTCAACATTAGCGTATGGCTGGTCTAGGGATATACAATGAGCCATTATGATGACGTAGCACACACACAACAATGGCTGCGCCCATAGATTCCCGATTACTCTAGTGAATGCAGCCTACAACGAACGAAACACGGTGCAAATTCCCTAAGGTGGAAACTTCGGTTGACTTGACGGAGCAGTCCACATTAATGAGTTGTAACATGTAAATAACTTGCGTCTAACAATTCCAACGACGACCATTGAACAGCACTCAATGTTTTGACGTAAACAGCACATCAACTCTAGTAGGTGGAAGGTCGCATCATTCACAACACTTGACTTGTCAAAAAGGAATATTGCCATGTGTACGACTCCACTTCATCGGCGCAGATTTGTTAAGTCAAACATCATTTTGACTTTAACGCAGGAAATTGCATTGGAGAGCCGAAATTAGTCAGTCCCCAAATGCAATTTCTGCATGATCGAGAGGACATGAACAACGTTCCACAGTCTCGGAAACGGAAATCACAATATCTGTGTGTGTGTTGTTTGTTTGTTCCTGCTGAAGGCCTATTGAGCCGAAACGTCGTTCAAATTTGTATCGTCTATCATCACGTAAAGCTTTTACCATGCCATTTTTTCTTTTTTTTTTTTCAATTTTCTCCCAATCTGTTTACAACCATTGAAACATTCTAGTCAATCTGTTTACAACCATTGAAACATTCTTGACAACCTGTTTCATTGAAACATTCTAGCCAATCTGTTTACAACCATTGAAACATTTTAGTCAATCTGTTTACAACCATTTAAACATTCTAGCAATCTGTTTACAACAATTGAAACATTCTAGTCAATCTTTTTACAACCATTGAAACATTCTAGTCAATCTGTTTACAACCATTGAAACATTCTAGTCAATCTGTTTACAACCATTGAAACAGTCTAGTCAATATGTTTACAACCATTGAAACATTCTAGTCAATCTGTTTACAACCATTGAAACATTCTAGTCAATCTGTTTACAACCATTGAAACATTCTAACCAATCTGTTTACCAACATTGAAACATTCTAATCAATCTGTTTACCTGCAACTGAACATAAAGGACAATCTGAAAAGATAGACTAGCACAAAAATAGACAGAAATATGACATTTGTGAGTCACGAACATTCACAGACATCGACAGAGAGACACTGGAAGTAACAATCATTTCATATGACCACCATAAACCTATCGAAGTCATCGGTCCAGTGGCAATACTACTTTTTTCTTCCTACTCTGCCTTTCAGCGTCGAGGGCAGATACAGTTTGAGGTCTTTTGTTCTTATGTTGGCCTTACCCAGGGTTATGTTTCCTAGTGTTTCAAATGGTACTCCTAGTGTTTCTAATAGTCTCATAGTGTTTCTAATGGTATTCCTAGTGTTTCTAATAGTCTCACAGTGTTTCTAATAGTACTCCTAGTGTTTCTAACAGTCTCATAGCGTTTCAAATGGTACTCCTAGTGTTTCTAATAGTCTCATAGTGTTTCTAATGGTACTCCTAGTGTTTCTAAAAGTCTCACAGTGTTTCTAATAGTACTCCTAGTGTTTCTAATAGTCTCATAGTGTTTCTAATGGTACTCCTAGTGTTTCTAATGGTGCTCTCAGTGTTCTTAATGATACCCCCAGTGTTTCTGATGGTCTCCTAGTGTTTGTAATGCCACTCCTAGTGTTTATAATGGTACTTTTAGTGTCTCTGATGGTACTCCTAGTGTTTCTCTTGATACTCCTATTATTTCTAAAGGTAACATAGTGTTTCTAATGGTACTCATAGTGTTTCTAATGGTCTCCTAATGTTAATAACGTCCTCATACTGTTTCTAATTGTATTCCTAGTGTTTCTAATAGTCCCATAGTGTTTCTAATGGTACTCCTAGTGTTTCTAATAGACTCATAGTGTTGCTAGCGGTCTCATAGTGTTTCTAATGGTCTCCTAGAGTTTTAATGGTACTCCGAGTATTACTAATGGTATTTTCAGTTTAAAGGAACGGCAAACTACCTTCTTATAAGTAGTTAGGAAACAGGCTTACATCCACCGAAGGTGCAGCCAATGTGCAGCCATTATATTATATATAATGTTTCTGCACATTGTCTGCTCATACTTTTCGTCGGATGTTCGGCTGACCCCGGAAAAGCCGGCCGTGACATCTCAACTAGTGGGCGGCGTTATCTTGCAGGCGTTATCTGAGGTAGCGCTGGCCAGGTGCTCGGTGGGCGTTATCTCAGGTAGCAGCGTGGTCGGGGTTCTAAAACTTAGGAAAACGAGGGGTGATGTGAATATGTTTTGTGTGTCATGTGTTTATATTTTGAGGAAAGGAGTACCTGATTCAGTGGTTATCTCGGGTGTAAGTGTGGTTGAGTATTATCTCTTAAGGTATCTATGTGCTGATATCGGGTGACCATAAGACCAGGTGTGCAAACTTAAATAACGTGTTGGTTGTGATGATTCTAAAAATAGAGAAAAGGGGTGTTTTCCCTTTTGATTGTTCGTCTCATCATCATCATCATCATCATCATCATCATCATCATCATCATTATTACCATGTACCATCACCACCCGCGTGTACTCTCTCTCTCTCTCTCTCTCTCTCTCTTTCACATTCAAGTTAAAACAAGTCAAATAAGACATACACTTTCTATATTTAATTTCACAATAAGATTTTATTAATACAACAGAGAAGAGATATTTGAAAATATATTACTGTCCGGTTGATGAATTTATTAATTTTAACCGTCTGGGCTTCCTCCCTCCTGTTTTGGTGCTACTGTCTTTTTGTGTTAAATGTCTATCAAACACAGGTGCATAGGAAGGTCGATTAACGTTCAAAACACAACGACAAAACTTTGATCAAAGATGGAATAGGTAATTGGTGACTCTGTTGAATTACCCTGGACATCCATGCTGACTGTAGTATCTTTCGTCTGGTTAACAAGAGGTGGCGTGCAGTTGAGGTTCTGGTTAACAAGAGGTGACGTGTATTTGAGGTTCTGGTTAATAAGAGGTGGCGTGTAGTTGAGGTTAGCATAAGCGGATAAAATTTCATCTCGCATCTCAACTAGCGTGATAAATTCCTCTCGAGAGAGTGTTATCCCAGTTCTGGTAGGAAACTTCAAAAACTCTCACCGCTATATGTCCTTATGTTTATCAATGGTCTGTTACGAAAAAACACAAACTGAGACTGCCTTAACGCCATCCTTTGACAATGGAATTATATTCTCATTACCACGTGTTAACAAACACAAACCACTCGGTAACAGACGCTGGTTATCTCTGTATGTGTGCATATACACTGATCGACTGGGCTTTATACCTCACTGTAATCGGGTTGAGGACCGTCTATTTATAGTAACTAATGCAATACGTTATCAGGCGTGTTGAGACATGTTCAGTAATGACTCCTGGGAAGTGACCTCTCGGACTGAGCCATGGGCTGATGCGTTGAAAATTTCCGGCTGACCTGGCCGATGACGTGTGAAATTATTGTTTATGTTTGTGTGTGTGTAACAATTCATTTCATGTAACGCGTACTGAGACTAGGAAATCCCGCAGTGTTTATATGTGATGTAGTTTTTAAAATAGGTGTGAGTTAAAGAGTGGAAACCCAGCGTGCTGACCTAAAATAACTTCTTGTCATTGTTACATCAAATCCCATTCAGCGTCGTCGAGGGGGGGGGGGGGGCGCGGTACAATCACTAAAGTGTCATTTGTGAGGATGGATACCCGATGGAAACACCTCTTCACAGCTCTGATAGCCGGGACTACAGGGTGTGGGAAAACGGTATTTGTGCAAACGTTTATATAGAACCTTCACGAGTTAACTGTCCCCGTACCGGAGGAAGTTATATGGTGTTATGGGGAATGCCTGTGTTTATAGGAGGTCTAAATTAGAGCGGTCGAATAATAGGTAGCTTCTTTGGGGGAATCGGGAGGGCTATTTTACCCAGTTAAAAACAGGGGGTAAAGCCTTGCTCAGAGAAGAATTGGGGACCGGTCTGCAGGTAGCACAAAACGCATTAGTCGGCGGAAATGTGAAGCTTTCAAAGAACGAGCTAAGGAGGCCGGTCAGCGGTTGATATACGGGGCCGTAGACCACCTGACTAGTAACAACCAATCATGAAGTGGTTTACAACGACAAAGCAGAAAGCGTGTCATAAAGGTACCACCACCTGGAGAACACGTTACGAAAACCGAAAGGATAAAACAGACAGCTAGACAGTTCCCCCTTCACTCGGCGCATAACAAGATGACGAGGGTGTCGGTGGCAAAGGATATTTTCGATGAATAATGTCTCTCGTTCACCCCAAGTCGTGTGAATGTCTTCACTTTGGTGTGGATTTATTTAGCGTTCCATCCAAACAGACATCTCTAGACTCTGGTGAATTTATTGAAATTCGTCCGATCGCGGTCTTATCGCATGGCACACCCATCGAGTTTTTCATTTCTGGAAACAGCGAGGAGTATCTAGATGTTTTCAACACGTTTTTACATCTGCGGGTCATGATCACCCTCCAAAACGGGGATAGCGTACCATCGGATGTCGAGGTAGGAACAGTCAACAATTATCTTCACAGTCTATTTTCACAAGTCGACGTATCTCTAAAAGACACGTTGGTTACACCATCGGAGAATACCTATCCTTTTAGAGCAGTGTTCGAGGCTACGCTAAACTACGGGGAGGATGCGAAAACGGGATACTTGACGATCGCTCTATTTTACAAAGACACAGCTGGCCATCACGACAATATGAAAGATAATGAGGGATTTAAAACACGGCGCAATTTGACTTCGGGTAGTAAAGAGGTTGAAATGATGGGTCTTTTGCACTCTGAATTCTATGTGCAGGATCGTTACATGTTATATACAGTCGACGTAAAGATCAAACTCACGCCCTCTAATGACGTGTTAAACATCATTGCTCATGGTAGGTCTGTGTGTAATTATAATGTTATCACCTACACGCGCTCGTGGTCAGGAAAGCTAAGCTAAACCCCGCGATTTTTATGGCCCACGAAAAGGCTCATTTAAGCGGGAATGCTCGGTACCCGATCAAGAGGGTTGCAATCAAAACATTTTCCATCGCTAGCGGGATGTTCTCCCACAGTCAAGACAATTTATTTTTGTCTCAAACACCAACCCGTATAGTGATTGGTCTGATTACCGCCAGTGCCGTTAATGGTGTTTATACCGCTAACCCGTTCAATTTTCAACACTTTGGTTTGAATTATATGAAAATGACGGTCGACGGGAGATGTATTTCCGGAAAGCCTCTAACTATAGTCTTTGAACGAAATCAATACGAGAGAGCCTTTATTGTTACAAATCTGGCCATGGGTCTGATTGGTAAAGACGGTGGGAATAACATTGATTATCGAGAGTTCAAGGACGGAATTTGTCTATTTGGTTTTGACCTCTCTTTCAGCCTACTAGATGGGTCCCACTTTGAGCTATCCACAAGCGGGCCCTTGTCAATAGAGCTCAAGATCGCCGCTCCCACAATTATTCCCCTACAAGTTATCGTCTACGCCGAGTTAGACTCAGTACTCGAGGTGTCCAAGACACGCTAGGTTCTAACAGACTTCGCCGTTTGAGAGAAAGTAAATGAACACGGGAGAGATTTACAACCTTTTGATGTCGGATATATTCGTTCGATGGTGTTCTCTTGTTAGTGTTCTTCCACGAAATCGCTAACCGCCCAGCATCGACCCAATCAGGACCACGGCCTTTGTCATAAACACCCACCCTGCCCACAAACCTGGTGAGCATTGGGTGATCCTCTTTTACAACGGTCTCGGAGAATGTGAGTATTTCGATTCCTACGGTTTACCTCCCAGACACATGGATATTTTAAACTTTATCGAGCGAAATTCACACGTTCCATTAGTCTACAACCCACGGGTGTTGCAAGATTTGTTTAGCAACACGTGTGGTCTGCATTGTGTTTATTATATAATTTTAAAGTGTCGTGGTGCGAAGCTTAACAGAATTCTCATGCCTTTCTCATTGAGACAACACATTCACGACCGTATCATTTATAGTTTGCTCATCCCGTGGATATTTCGGCTTCGGCAGGCCCATGGATGCCCAAATTCATCAACCGGGCAGTAATATATTTTCAAATATCTCTTCTCTTCTGTATTAATAAAATCTTTATTGTGAACTTAAATATAGAAAGTATATGTTTTATTTGACTTGTTTTAACTTGAATGTGAAAGAGTAGAGAGAGAGTGAGAGAGAGAGAGAGAGTAAATGCGGGTGGGGATGATGATGATGATGATGATGATCAGACAAAAAATCAAAACGGAAAACATCCCTTTTTCTATTTTTAGAATCATCACAACCTACACGGTATTTAAGTTTGCACACCTGGTCTTATGGTCACCCGATATCAGCGCACAGATACCTTAAGTGATAACACTCAACTACACTTACACCCGAGATAACTACTGAATCAGGAACTCCTTTCCTCAAAATATAAACACATGACACACAAAACATATTCACATCACCCCTCGTTTCCCCAAGTTTTAGAACCCCGACCATGCTGCTACCTGAGATAACGCCCACGAAGCACCTGGCCGGCGTTACCTGAGATAACGCCCGCGAGATAACGCTGCCCGACGAGTCAAGAGGTCACGGCCGGCTTTTCCGGTGTAAACTGAACATTCAACGAAAAATATGTGCAGACAATGTGCAGAAACATTATATATAATATAATGGCTGCACATTGGCTACTCTTTCGGTGGATGTAAACCTGTTTCCTAACTACTCTTATATTGCGTAGACTAATCATGACAAATCACAATTCTGACCTATGGAAGCGAATCATGTACAGTAGACAAACAAATGAATTGACGATTAGAGGCCACAGAGATGGGATTACTCAGAAGAATGTTGAAAGTTCCCTGGACAGCTAAAAAGACCAATGAGGAAGTTCTCAAAAGAGGCCAACACAAAAAGGCAGCTCCTAAAAACATCAGAAAGAGACAATCAATATTTTTCGGCCACATCACGAGAAGAGGAAGGTTGGAATACTTGGTTACAACTAGCAAAATAAAAGGAAAGAGAGATCGCGGACGACAAAGAGAGAAAATACTGGATAGCTTTGTGTCATGCAATGGAAAACATTCAACAACATAACTGATACGGTGCACTGTACATAGAACATTGTGGAAGGTCATGATCGCCTACGCCAACCGGTATGGCACATAATGATGATGATTTCTGTGTTTTAAATGGTACTCCTAGTATTTCTTATGGTACTCCTAGTGTTTCTAATGGTACTCCTAGTATTTCTTATGGTACTCCTAGTATTTCTTATGGTACTCCTAGTATTTCTTATGGTACTCCTAGTATTTCTTATGGTACTCCTAGTATTTCTTATGGTACTCCTAGTATTTCTTATGGTACTCCTAGTATTTCTTATGGTACTCCTAGTATTTCTTATGGTACTCCTAGTATTTCTAATGGTACTCCTAGTATTTCTTATGGTACTCCTAGTGTTTCTAATGGTACTCCTAGTATTTCTTATGGTACTCCTAGTATTTCTAATGGTACTCCTAGTATTTCTTATGGTACTCCTAGTATTTCTAATGGTACTCCTAGTATTTCTTATGGTACTCCTAGTGTTTCTAATGGTACTCCTAGTATTTCTTATGGTACTCCTAGTGTTTCTAATGGTACTCCTAGTGTTTCTAATGGTACTCCTAGTGTTTCTAATGGTACTCCTAGTATTTCTTATGGTACTCCTAGTGTTTCTAATGGTACTCCTAGTGTTTCTAATGGTACTCCTAGTGTTTCTAATGGTACTCCTAGTGTTTCTAATGGTACTCCTAGTGTTTCTAATGGTACTCCTAGTGTTTCTAATGGTACTCCTAGTGTTTCTAATGGTACTCCTAGTGTTTCTAATGGTACTCCTAGTGTTTATAACGGTCTCTATGATACAATTTATGATGTGCTTAGTAAATGAAATGATGTGATGATACAATTTATGATGTGCTTAGTAAATGAAATGATGTGATGATACAAATTAGAAGAGCGTGTGTTTGTTAAAAGACCTGATGATACACACCGTAAAAATGTGTTTTGTGTAAATGATGACAGAAGTTAAGAAAAGATGTGTTTGATAAATCATTTGGTGATGCACGGTATGATGTGTTTGATAAATTAACCGATTATGTAATCTGTGACGTGCTCGATAAGTAATGCGATGATGCAATCTATGATGTATTCAGTCAATGATGTGATGATACAACCTATGATATATTCAGTCAATGATGTGATGATACAACCTATTATGTATTCAGTGAATGATGTGATGATACAACCTATGATGTATTCAGTTAATGATGTGATGATACAACCTATTATGTATTCAGTCAATGATGTGATGATACAACCTATGATGTATTCAGTCAATGATGTGATAATACAAATTGGTGTGTGTTCGGTAAATGTGGCGATGATACAAGCTGTGATGTGTTTGCAAATCATGAGTTGATAGAGGACATCCATTTCCAAGATGGTGGAACTTGTTCACGTTCTCTCGATCGCTGCAGAAGTTGCATTTGGTGTCTGATTAATTTCGGCTCTAGTTTATATTTGCTCCACTACATGTTACCTACCATTATACAAACACCGAACTGTTTATCTGTGTTTATATTTGCTCCACGACAATTTACCTCCCATTAAACAAACACAGAACTGTTTATTGTGTTTATATTTGCTCCACGACAAGTTACCTCCCATTAAACAAACACCGAACTGTTTATCTGTGTTTATATTTTCTCCACGACAAGTTACCTCCCATTATACAAACACCGAACTGTTTATCTGTGTTTATATTTGCTCCACGACAAGTTACCTCCCATTATACAACACCGAACTGTTTATCTGTGTTTATATTTGCTCCACGACAAGTTACCTCCCATTAAACAAACACCGAACTGTTTATCTGTGTTTATATTTGCTCCACGACAAGTTACCTCCCATTAAACAAACACCGAACTGTTTATCTGTGTTTATATTTGCTCCACGACAAGTTACCTTCCATTATACAAACACCGAACTGTTTATCTGTGTTTATATTTGCTCCACGACAAGTTACCTCCCATTAAACAAACACCGAACTGTTTATCTGTGTTTATGTTTGCTCCACGACAAGTTACCTCCCATTATACAAACACCGAACTGTTTATTGTGTTTATATTTGCTCCACGAGAAGTTGCCTCCCATTAAACAAACACCGAACTGTTTATCTGTGTTTATGTTTGCTCCACGACAAGTTACCTCCCATTATACAAACACCGAACTGTTTATCTGTGTTTATATTTGCTCCACGACAAGTTACCTCCCATTAAACAAACACCCAACTGTTTATCTGTGTTTATGTTTGCTCCACGACAAGTGACCTCCCATTATACAAACACCGAACTGTTTTTATGTGTTTATGTTTTACTCCGCACGGCAGGTTGCCTCGCCTTCCACTAACACACAACTCTCCACATCTAATTTTCTCAACACATTTTAAAATCTAATTTTAACAATAAATGCTTTCTTTACGTTCCAGTTAAAATTACATTGTTAATTAAAATTGTGTTAACATTAATTTATTTATATGAATAGTTTTTTAGTATCGGGGTATTTTCTTAACAAGGAACGAATGAAGGAATGTTTTGTTAACATCAGATCTCATTGTTACAGACTTCACAGTAAACATATTCTAGTTATTTGTCTAATACTTCAATGTTAACTTGGAAAACATACTCATATCAAAACAGATAACATTACAACAAAAAGCCACGAATTGCAAAATTGTGTATCAACTCAATATTCTTGTGTGGTACAGGGACATTAAATAAGAAAACAGAGCGGAAAATTGAAGCCGTTGAAATGTGGATCTATAGAAAAAAAATTGTGGGGGGTGGGGGATTGTGTGGACGGAAGAGAAGACAAACAAGGAAGTTCGGAATCAGCTGGAAATGAAAAAATAAGAAATAGTTGACACAATTCGAAATTAAAAAAAAAAAAAAAACATAAATTTGTTGGGACATGTGTTCAGATATAACAACCTTGTAAAGGTCAGCTTGGGAGGTAAGGTGGACGAGGCAAAGTCAGACCAAGACTAAATTGGACAGATAACATCAAAAGATGTAAAGTTAACTTATGACAACGTGTACCATTGGAGACGGCACCCAAAGGCGCTCCATGGTAGCCAACCTTCGATGTAGAGATGGCGCCCCATGGTAGCCAACCTTCGATGTAGAGACGGCACCCCATGGTAGCCAACCTTCGATGTAGAGACGGCACCCAATGGCACCTCATGGTAGCCAACCTTCGATGTAGAGATGGCGCCCCATGGTAGCCAACCTTCGATGTAGAGACGGCACCCCATGGTAGCCAACCTTCGATGTAGAGACGGCACCCAATGGCACCTCATGGTAGCCAACCTTCGATGTAGAGATGGCGCCCCATGGCACCTCATGGTAGCCAACCTTCGATGTAGAGACGGCACCCAATGGCACCTCATGGTAGCCAACCTTCGATGTAGAGACGGCACCCCATGGTAGCCAACCTTCGATGTAGAGACGGCACCCAATGGCACCTCATGGTAGCCAACCTTCGATGTAGAGATGGCGCCCCATGGTAGCCAACCTTCGATGTAGAGACGGCACCCCATGCTTTCAATTCTAAATTTTTTTTTCTTCAGTCTTTTTTGTGGTGGTTGTGTTTCTAATATGTGTGTGTATGTGTGTGTGTATATTTATGTGTGTGTGTGTATGTGTGTGTGTATGTGTATGTGTGTTTGTATGTGTATGTGTGTGTATGTGTATTTGTGTGTGTATGTGTGTGTATGTGTATGTGTGTGTGTATGTGTGTGTGTATGTGTGTGTGTATGTGTGTGTATGTGTATGTGTGTGTGTATGTGTGTGTGTATGTGTGTGTGTATGTGTGTGTGTGTGTGTGTATGTGTGTGTGTATGTGTGTGTGTACACAGGGCGGACAGCTTGTCTAATAGGTGGTTAACTCTCAGCTGTTTACCGAAGTTTCTAGAAATGTTTGTTCACACTGAGAAGTTTATATAAACTTGTAATAATCTCATTTTGTTTATCTGGTCCAAGTTTATGCTAAAGTTAAGGGCAGCTTACAAAAGCATTCGAAAAAAGAACAGGAGTAAGGCAGGGATGCCTTCTGTCTCCATTTCTCTTTCTACTGGCCATAGATTGGATTATAAAAATAACTCAAAACAACAGAAATGGGATCCAGTGGTCACTGACCAAACAACTTGATGATTTAGACTTTGCTGATGACATAGTTCTCCTATCACACAGCCATCAACAGATGCAGGATAAAATGAGCATACTTGATGAGAGACCACAACAGTTAGGACTGAAGATTAATAGAGATAAGACCAACATTATGAGAATTAATACAGTTGGCAATAACCAAATAAAATTAGGAGAAATACCTCTACTAGACGTACAATCTTATATATATCTGGGCAGTAATATAGATAAAGAGGGAGGAACAGAAAATGATACCAAAGTAAGGATATCGAAAGCAACAGGAGCTTTTGTTGCACTGGGAAACATGGAAGTCCAAAGAAATTAGGTAAAATACAAAAATAAAAATTGTCAACTCAAATGTTAAGGCTGTCCTATTATAAGGCTGTGAAACATGGAGAACAACAAAATCGACAATCACGATGATACAGACTTTCATTAATGGATGCTTACGCAGAATAAAAGGATGGAAATGGCAGGACAAAATCACTAACATAGAATTATGGAAATGTACCAGTCAAACACCAGTGGATAAAGAGATACAGCGAAGACAATGGCGCTGGATAGGACACACACTACTGAAGCCAATTGAGAGTATTACACAACAGGCCCTTTTTTTAATCCCCAGGGGAAAAGACAAAGAGGAAGACCAAGGAATTTTTGGAGAAGACAGATGGAAGCAGAGATGAAGATGATGGGGAAGACATGTAATGATCTTAAAAGAATGGCAAGAAACAGAAAGACTTGGAAGGTGCTTGTTGAAGACCTATGCTCTACAGGGAGCTGAAAGGTGGAAGAAGTTTATGCTAACAACGAGATTTTGTTTCTAAATTTGTTGTAACAACCTTTTGTTTACTGAATCTTAGTTTGTGTTAACTTTGAATTATTTATCTAAAAATAGTTAACATTGAGATTGTTACTGTGTCCGGTAGTACGTAGATGCCGCTAGTCGTAATCTGCGCCTAATTGTGGAAACTGCGTTTCGTGTCCACTAACTCCTCACACTGACAACATGAAGTACTGGCGCACCCGCCTAACCCTTGACCGACATCCACAGAACGTTCAACTGGACCGTCCCCCGACTCTCTCACTTCACTTCCCCTCACTTAGGGAGCTTGTTTAGGTCAAGGTCGCTCGAATCCCATGTTCTGGCACATCAGAAGTTAAAAATAGAAACAAGATCTGAAGATGATACTCGGTAATCTCGCGAGTATCTGGCGAGGGTAGTTTATGGAGACACAGCAGCAGGAGGTCAAGTCGCCTGACGTCATCAAGACACCTCATTGCGGGGCCGCCTAGAGCATGCCCGCTGAGATTATGGGACTCGTCTTATCAGGAAATGACGAGCTGATGAAAGATGGCTATGCTCTCAGATTTTGCCCTCGGATTAGCCTCGTGCAAACTTCAAAAGGAGTTGGTGACCACATGGCTGCCACGTGATCATCCCCATTACCTCGTTTTGACGAGTGGCCGTTCACAAACGTCACAATCTCTCCAGTTGCTGATTTGAACAACGTGATTATCTTCCCCGTTCAATATCAGTCTATATCACATCTTTCTTGTTTACAAACCTAGTCGCTTTCAAACCTTATCAACAGATGGGGACCTCAGTATTACCGAACTTTTGACCATTTTATTTATTCCACATTTCTCCCTTCCTAAATTCAACTTTAAAATCATTCTTCCCTCATTATCAAATCTTCTTCGTTCCTAAATATCAAATCTTCTACCCTCATTATCAAGCCTTCTTCCCTCATTCTCTTTTCTTCTTCCCTCATCAAATCTTCTTCTTCCCTCATTATTGTAACATTATCATAATCATCATCAAATACCATGCCTACTGGCGTAGGTGATCATGTCTCTCCATAACTTTCGATCTCGACAGTTATTTATCATTTCTGTTGTTGACCTTCTACCAAGTCATTCTCTTAAGCTGTCTAATAACAAGCCTATTTGGACCATCCTAAAACGTAAGAGTTCACGGAAAGTACCAAGATGTCGCTGTTGTGATAGTTTGGAGGCACAAGTCAAATAGGTCAACTTCGCGACAACTGCACGACAAAACCATTGGATGCAAGAATTCCACACTCATATTTATGTAAATGAGATCTTAGTATTTAGCCTTCTACACAACAGGTTTTCAGAAGTTAGGAGGAAGACAGATCGAGTTACGAATGTAGACTAGTAAGCTTAGTCAGGAATAATAGAACAAAGAAGTATGTGTTAGCACTCGGAAAAATTGACAGACAAACAACAATAGAAAAAAACGAAGAACAATATATGGTCCGAAGTGGGATCGAACCCGTACTCAGTGGCACCGCGCCTTGCCACGAGAAGCCGAACGCTTGGCACACTACCACGCAGCCAACTAAAAAATTGGCTATTGCAGTAGTGTCTTACACGATGACGTTCTCAATGACTATAGCATAGGGTAACGATCACAGACCGGAAATAAATTGTATATTTGTACTTTCCTATTAATGCAAGTATCTCCCAGTAGGGCTGAATACTTGTGTTGTAGACAAACATTTATTGGACGAAACAGCACGAATAGTAGTTCCCAGTGATTATATACTGGGTACAAATAATAATACATAAATATTATTATATGGGGAACTTCCGAGGCGATAATAGGGAATAATAGAACAAAGAAGTATGTGTTAGCACTCGGAAAAATTGACAGACAAACAACAATAGAAAAAAACGAAGAACAATATATGGTCCGAAGTGGGATCGAACCCGTACTCAGTGGCACCGCGCCTTGCCACGAGAAGCCGAACGCTTGGCACACTACCACGCAGCCAACTAAAAAATTGGCTATTGCAGTAGTGTCTTACACGATGACGTTCTCAATGACTATAGCATAGGGTAACGATCACAGACCGGAAATAAATTGTATATTTGTACTTTCCTATTAATGCAAGTATCTCCCAGTAGGGCTGAATACTTGTGTTGTAGACAAACATTTATTGGACGAAACAGCACGAATAGTAGTTCCCAGTGATTATATACTGGGTACAAATAATAATACATAAATATTATTATATGGGGAACTTCCGAGGCGATAATAGGGAATAATAGAACAAAGAAGTATGTGTTAGCACTCGGAAAAATTGACAGACAAACAACAATAGAAAAAAACGAAGAACAATATATGGTCCGAAGTGGGATCGAACCCGTACTCAGTGGCACCGCGCCTTGCCACGAGAAGCCGAACGCTTGGCACACTACCACGCAGCCAACTAAAAAATTGGCTATTGCAGTAGTGTCTTACACGATGACGTTCTCAATGACTATAGCATAGGGTAACGATCACAGACCGGAAATAAATTGTATATTTGTACTTTCCTATTAATGCAAGTATCTCCCAGTAGGGCTGAATACTTGTGTTGTAGACAAACATTTATTTGACGAAACAGCACGAATAGTAGTTCCCAGTGATTATATACTGGGTACAAATAATAATACATAAATATTATTATATGGGGAACTTCCGAGGCGATAATAGGGAATAATAGAACAAAGAAGTATGTGTTAGCACTCGGAAAAATTGACAGACAAACAACAATAGAAAAAAAACGAAGAACAATATATGGTCCGAAGTGGGATCGAACCCGTACTCAGTGGCACCGCGCCTTGCCACGAGAAGCCGAACGCTTGGCACACTACCACGCAGCCAACTAAAAAATTGGCTATTGCAGTAGTGTCTTACACGATGACGTTCTCAATGACTATAGCATAGGGTAACGATCACAGACCGGAAATAAATTGTATATTTGTACTTTCCTATTAATGCAAGTATCTCCCAGTAGGGCTGAATACTTGTGTTGTAGACAAACATTTATTGGACGAAACAGCACGAATAGTAGTTCCCAGTGATTATATACTGGGTACAAATAATAATACATAAATATTATTATATGGGGAACTTCCGAGGCGATAATAGGGAATAATAGAACAAAGAAGTATGTGTTAGCACTCGGAAAAATTGACAGACAAACAACAATAGAAAAAAACGAAGAACAATATATGGTCCGAAGTGGGATCGAACCCGTACTCAGTGGCACCGCGCCTTGCCACGAGAAGCCGAACGCTTGGCACACTACCACGCAGCCAACTAAAAAATTGGCTATTGCAGTAGTGTCTTACACGATGACGTTCTCAATGACTATAGCATAGGGTAACGATCACAGACCGGAAATAAATTGTATATTGTACTTTCCTATTAATGCAAGTATCTCCCAGTAGGGCTGAATACTTGTGTTGTAGACAAACATTTATTGGACGAAACAGCACGAATAGTAGTTCCCAGTGATTATATACTGGGTACAAATAATAATACATAAATATTATTATATGGGGAACTTCCGAGGCGATAATAGGGAATAATAGAACAAAGAAGTATGTGTTAGCACTCGGAAAAATTGACAGACAAACAACAATAGAAAAAAACGAAGAACAATATATGGTCCGAAGTGGGATCGAACCCGTACTCAGTGGCACCGCGCCTTGCCACGAGAAGCCGAACGCTGGCACACTACCACGCAGCCAACTAAAAAATTGGCTATTGCAGTAGTGTCTTACACGATGACGTTCTCAATGACTATAGCATAGGGTAACGATCACAGACCGGAAATAAATTGTATATTTGTACTTTCCTATTAATGCAAGTATCTCCCAGTAGGGCTGAATACTTGTGTTGTAGACAAACATTTATTGGACGAAACAGCACGAATAGTAGTTCCCAGTGATTATATACTGGGTACAAATAATAATACATAAATATATTATATGGGGAACTTCCGAGGCGATAATAGGGAATAATAGAACAAAGAAGTATGTGTTAGCACTCGGAAAAATTGACAGACAAACAACAATAGAAAAAACGAAGAACAATATATGGTCCGAAGTGGGATCGAACCCGTACTCAGTGGCACCGCGCCTTGCCACGAGAAGCCGAACGCTTGGCACACTACCACGCAGCCAACTAAAAAATTGGCTATTGCAGTAGTGTCTTACACGATGACGTTCTCAATGACTATAGCATAGGTAACGATCACAGACCGGAAATAAATTGTATATTTGTACTTTCCTATTAATGCAAGTATCTCCCAGTAGGGCTGAATACTTGTGTTGTAGACAAACATTTATTGGACGAAACAGCACGAATAGTAGTTCCCAGTGATTATATACTGGGTACAAATAATAATACATAAATATTATTATATGGGGAACTTCCGAGGCGATAATAGGGAATAATAGAACAAAGAAGTATGTGTTAGCACTCGGAAAAATTGACAGACAAACAACAATAGAAAAAAACGAAGAACAATATATGGTCCGAAGTGGGATCGAACCCGTACTCAGTGGCACCGCGCCTTGCCACGAGAAGCCGAACGCTTGGCACACTACCACGCAGCCAACTAAAAAATTGGCTATTGCAGTAGTGTCTTACACGATGACGTTCTCAATGACTATAGCATAGGGTAACGATCACAGACCGGAAATAAATTGTATATTTGTACTTTCCTATTAATGCAAGTATCTCCCAGTAGGGCTGAATACTTGTGTTGTAGACAAACATTTATTGGACGAAACAGCACGAATAGTAGTTCCCAGTGATTATATACTGGGTACAAATAATAATACATAAATATTATTATATGGGGAACTTCCGAGGCGATAATAGGGAATAATAGAACAAAGAAGTATGTGTTAGCACTCGGAAAAATTGACAGACAAACAACAATAGAAAAAAACGAAGAACAATATATGGTCCGAAGTGGGATCGAACCCGTACTCAGTGGCACCGCGCCTTGCCACGAGAAGCCGAACGCTTGGCACACTACCACGCAGCCAACTAAAAAATTGGCTATTGCAGTAGTGTCTTACACGATGACGTTCTCAATGACTATAGCATAGGGTAACGATCACAGACCGGAAATAAATTGTATATTTGTACTTTCCTATTAATGCAAGTATCTCCCAGTAGGGCTGAATACTTGTGTTGTAGACAAACATTTATTGGACGAAACAGCACGAATAGTAGTTCCCAGTGATTATATACTGGGTACAAATAATAATACATAAATATTATTATATGGGGAACTTCCGAGGCGATAATAGGGAATAATAGAACAAAGAAGTATGTGTTAGCACTCGGAAAAATTGACAGACAAACAACAATAGAAAAAAAACGAAGAACAATATATGGTCCGAAGTGGGATCGAACCCGTACTCAGTGGCACCGCGCCTTGCCACGAGAAACCGAACGCTTGGCACACTACCACGCAGCCAACTAAAAAATTGGCTATTGCAGTAGTGTCTTACACGATGACGTTCTCAATGACTATAGCATAGGGTAACGATCACAGACCGGAAATAAATTGTATATTTGTACTTTCCTATTAATGCAAGTATCTCCCAGTAGGGCTGAATACTTGTGTTGTAGACAAACATTTATTGGACGAAACAGCACGAATAGTAGTTCCCAGTGATTATATACTGGGTACAAATAATAATACATAAATATTATTATATGGGGAACTTCCGAGGCGATAATAGGGAATAATAGAACAAAGAAGTATGTGTTAGCACTCGGAAAATTGACAGACAAACAACAATAGAAAAAAACGAAGAACAATATATGGTCCGAAGTGGGATCGAACCCGTACTCAGTGGCACCGCGCCTTGCCACGAGAAGCCGAACGCTTGGCACACTACCACGCAGCCAACTAAAAAATTGGCTATTGCAGTAGTGTCTTACACGATGACGTTCTCAATGACTATAGCATAGGGTAACGATCACAGACCGGAAATAAATTGTATATTTGTACTTTCCTATTAATGCAAGTATCTCCCAGTAGGGCTGAATACTTGTGTTGTAGACAAACATTTATTGGACGAAACAGCACGAATAGTAGTTCCCAGTGATTATATACT
This sequence comes from Megaustenia siamemsis, assembly GCA_032433765.1. NCBI lineage: Eukaryota > Metazoa > Mollusca > Gastropoda > Stylommatophora > Ariophantidae > Megaustenia > Megaustenia siamemsis. The sequence goes on along the minus strand of JAVIAB010000047.1, from coordinate 99,116,993 downwards.
GGGTACAAATAATAATACATAAATATTATTATATGGGGAACTTCCGAGGCGATAATAGGGAATAATAGAACAAAGAAGTATGTGTTAGCACTCGGAAAAATTGACAGACAAACAACAATAGAAAAAAACGAAGAACAATATATGGTCCGAAGTGGGATCGAACCCGTACTCAGTGGCACCGCGCCTACTACTATTTATTGGACGAAACTACTATTAGTGCTGTTTCGTCCAAAAATGTTTGTCTACAACACAAGTATTCAGCCCTACTGGGAGATACTTGCATTAATAGGAAAGTACAAATATACAATTTATTTCCGGTCTGTGATCGTTACCCTATGCTATAGTCATTGAGAACGTCATCGTGTAAGACACTACTGCAATAGCCAATTTTTTTAGTTGGCTGCGTGGTAGTGTGCCAAGCGTTCGGCTTCTCGTGGCAAGGCGCGGTGCCACTGAGTACGGGTTCGATCCCACTTCGGACCATATATTGTTCTTCGTTTTTTTCTATTGTTGTTTGTCTGTCAATTTTTCCGAGTGCTAACACATACTTCTTTGTTCTATTATTCCCTATTATCGCCTCGGAAGTTCCCCATATAATAATATTTATGTATTATTATTTGTACCCAGTATATAATCACTGGGAACTACTATTCGTGCGTTTCGTCCAATAAATGTTTGTCTACAACACAAGTATTCAGCCCTACTGGGAGATACTTGCATTAATAGGAAAGTACAAATATACAATTTATTTCCGGTCTGTGATCGTTACCCTATGCTATAGTCATTGAGAACGTCATCGTGTAAGACACTACTGCAATAGCCAATTTTTAGTTGGCTGCGTGGTAGTGTGCCAAGCGTTCGGCTTCTCGTGGCAAGGCGCGGTGCCACTGAGTACGGGTTCGATCCCACTTCGGACCATATATTGTTCTTCGTTTTTTTCTATTGTTGTTTGTCTGTCAATTTTTCCGAGTGCTAACACATACTTCTTTGTTCTATTATTCCCTATTATCGCCTCGGAAGTTCCCCATATAATAATATTTATGTATTATTATTTGTCCCAGTATATAATCACTGGGAACTACTATTCGTGCTGTTTCGTCCAATAAATGTTTGTCTACAACACAAGTATTCAGCCCTACTGGGAGATACTTGCATTAATAGGAAAGTACAAATATACAATTTATTTCCGGTCTGTGATCGTTACCCTATGCTATAGTCATTGAGAACGTCATCGTGTAAGACACTACTGCAATAGCCAATTTTTTAGTTGGCTGCGTGGTAGTGTGCCAAGCGTTCGGCTTCTCGTGCAAGGCGCAGTGCCACTGAGTACGGGTTCGATCCCACTTCGGACCATATATTGTTCTTCGTTTTTTTCTATTGTTGTTTGTCTGTCATTTTCCGAGTGCTAACACATACTTCTTTGTTCTATTATTCCCTATTATCGCCTCGGAAATTCCCCATATAATAATATTTATGTATTATTATTTGTACCAGTATATAACACTGGAACTACTATTCGTGCTGTTTCGTCCAATAAATGTTTGTCTACAACACAAGTATTCAGCCCTACTGGGAGATACTTGCATTAATAGGAAAGTACAAATATACAATTTATTTCCGGTCTGTGATCGTTAGCCTATGCTATAGTCATTGAGAACGTCATCGTGTAAGACACTACTGCAATAGCCAATTTTTTAGTTGGCTGCGTGGTAGTGTGCCAAGCGTTCGGCTTCTCGTGGCAAGGCGCGTGTCCACTGAGTACGGGTTTCGATCCCACTTCGGACCATATATTGTTCTTCGTTTTTTTCTATTGTTTGTTTGTCTGTCAATTTTTCCGAGTGCTAACACATACTTCTTTGTTCTATTATTCCCTATTATCGCCTCGGAAGTTCCCATATAATAATATTTATGTATTATTATTGTACCCAGTATATAATCACTGGGAACTACTATTCGTGCTGTTTCGTCCAATAAATGTTTGTCTACACACAAGTATTCAGCCCTACTGGAGATACTTGCATTAATAGGAAAGTACAAATATACAATTTATTTCCGGTCTGTGATCGTTCCCCTATGCTATAGTCATTGAGAACGTCATCGTGTAAGACACTACTGCAATAGCCAATTTTTTAGTTGGTGCGTGGTAGTGTGCCAAGCGTTTCGGCTTCTCGTGGCAAGCGCGGTGCCACTGAGTACGGGTTCGATCCCACTTCGGACCATATATTGTTCTTCGTTTTTTTCTATTGTTGTTTTGTCTGTCAATTTTCCGAGTGCTAACACATACTTCTTTGTTCTATTATTCCCTATTATCGCCTCGGAAGTTCCCCATATAATAATATTTATGTATTATTATTTGTACTAAGCTTAGTCAGTTCGGCTCAGAACTGCTGAAGGC
>JAVIAB010000047.1:99041179-99114498 GCA_032433765.1 Megaustenia siamemsis | reverse complement strand
TCTTCCTCTTTCCTTCCTCACTGCCTTTCGCGTCGAGGGGAGATATAATTTGCGGTCTTTTGCTCTTCTGTTCGCATCTGCTACTGTTATGTTTCCTAGTGTTTCTAATATTCCATCGACCCATCTTTTTCGTTTATCGAGTTCTTACCAGTCAGTTCATGTTCATATGAAGAGACATCATGCCACAGACGTATCTGTAGCGTAGAAGAAGTCTTCACTTTGTAAACCCCTTGTGACACTGTCATCTGTAAACTGACGGTGAATGGAAATATCTACAGACACACACAGATCGATCACAGCGCGTCCACAAATATTTGCCGTTGCAAGAAGTGTTTGGTTCCAGCAATTACTTATCTGTGAAACTTGTTCTTACATTTAGGTCCGATTGTTGTCGCAACATTCATATTTGAATGAGAATGCTGTGTTAGACTGTACACAGTTATCGAAACAGTCACTGTCATTGTTATTCGTATTTGTTTCTTTATTATTGATCTATCATCAATTATATTTGTCTGTAGTGAAGTTATTGTGTTTCACAAGCAGAGGCGTATATGCTATTGTTCTGCAGTAGGTAATATTTCACACAGTGGTTTTGATATGCCGATGTCTTGCTTCTGTATAAGTACAATTTTCCATTTCTTTAGCGTCAACAATTCTTTAGCCGTCCAGGAGATCTCTCAATCTGTCGTGTATTCACTTCTTTGACAAAGTTATCCAACTAATATTTCCGGGGTAGCCCATCTTTGGTGCCTGTTGTTATAGTGCACCTTCGTTCAGCAATCTCCATCATGTCCGGCCACCGAGCTCACGTTTTCTTCCTTTCTCTGGGCTCAAACTACAAGGGAACAGCGTTATACATAAATATGTTAACACAATAATATGTATAACACAATATATATGTATAACACAACAAATATGTATACACAATATATATGTATAACACATAGGCATAAATATATGCATATATAAATAAAAAAGTTTTATGTATATAACACATAATATATAAATAAAAACATATAATATACGTAGCAATATATACCATATATACAAGAAATAAAACACATATAAGAATATAAAAACAATAAAACATAATATAAATAAAAACAATATATATAAATAAAAACATACTACACATAAATTAAAAAAACAAACATATAATGTATATTTTTAACAATAATATATATATATAAATATATATATATATAACATATATAAACATATATAAACAATAATACATGGATATTTATTAATATAAACATAAAGCATATGAAAACAAACCATACCAGATTGTTTCTAGTCCAGAATTAGCGATGAACGGTGTGGTTTTGTTGGAGGTAAAGGAACGAGCAATGCCATATACATCATAAGGTCTTTAGTAGAAACCACTGTTGTTGTACAGACGCATCATGAACAATCCCACTGTTGTTGTACAGACCACACCATGAACAACCCCATCTGTTGTTGTACAGCCAAATCATAAATACCCCACTGTTGTTGTATAGACACATCATGAACAATCCCTCTGTTGTTGTACAAACACATCATGAACAATCCCTCTGCTGTTGACAGACACATCATGAACAATCCCTCTGTTGTTGTACAGACACATCATGAACAATCCCTCTGTTGTTGTACAAACACATCATGAACAATCCCTCTGTTGTTGTAGCAGACTTCTTGACGGTCAATCCGTAATATCACCCCCCCACCCCCCCTCCTTTTTCCTCTAGGTTTAGTGTGCATTCTAGTTACTTGAGTGTCTTGTTGAAGATACGACCATTGTTGGTGTGGTCTAGTTACTTGAGTGTCTTGTTGAAGATACGACCATTGTTGGTGTGGTCTAGTTACTTGAGTGTCTTGTTGAAGATACGACCATTGTTGGTGTGGTCTAGTTACTTGAGTGTCTTGTTGAAGATACCACCTTTGTTGGTGTGGTCTAGTTACTTGAGTGTCTTGTTGAAGATACCACCTTTGTTGGTGTGGTCTAGTTACTTGAGTGTCTTGTTGAAGATACGACCATTGTTGATGTGGTCTAGTTACTTGAGTGTCTTGTTGAAGATACCACCTTTGTTGGTGTGGTCTAGTTACTTGTGTGTCTTGTTGAAGATACGACCTTTGTTGATGTGGTCTAGTTACTTGAGTGTCTTGTTGAAGATACCACCTTTGTGGTGTGGTCTAGTTACTTGTGTGTCTTGTTGAAGATACGACCTTTGTTGATGTGGTCTAGTTAACTTGTGTGTCTTGTTGAAGATACGACCTTTGTTGGTGTGGTCTAGTTACTTGTGTGTCTTGTTGAAGATACGACTTTGTTGATGTGGTCTAGTTACTTGTGTGTCTTGTGAAGATAGGACCGTTGTTGGTGTGGTCTAGTTACTTGTGTGTCTTGTGAAGATACCACCTTTGTTGGTGTGGTCTAGTTACTTGTGTGTCTTGTTGAAGATACGACCTTTGTTGGTGTGGTCTAGTTGCTTGTGTGTCTTGTTGAAGTTACGACCATTGTTGGTGTGGTCTAGTTACTTGTGTGTCTTGTTGAAGATACCACCTTTGTTGGTGTGGTCTAGTTACTTGTGTGTCTTGTTGAAGATACGACCTTTGTTGGTGTGGTCTAGTTGCTTGTGTGTCTTGTTGAAGTTACGACCATTGTGATGTGGTCTAGTTACTTGTGTGTTCTTGTTTGACGTGTCGTTGAAGATACGACCGTTGTTGATGTGGTCTAGTTTACTTGTGTGTCTTGTTGAAGTTACGACCATTGTTGATGTGGTCTAGTTACTTGTGTGTCTTGTTGAAGATACGACCTTTGTTGGTGTGGTCTAGTTACTTGAGTGTCTTGTTGAAGATACGACCTTTGTTGGTGTGGTCTAGTTACTTGTGTGTCTTGTTGAAGTTACGACCTTGTTGATGTGGTCTAGTTACTTGTGTGTCTTGTTGAAGTTACGACCATTGTTGATGTGGTCTAGTTACTTGTGTGTCTTGTTGAAGATACGACCATTGCTGATGTGGTGTGATAACTGGTGGAGATCAAGGGAAGTAACTGAGACTGATTTCATTGTTAAGTTTATTGTATTTGTGTGTTTGGGGACACGTCAATGTTGTCTCTATGTTGTTGGGATATGTCTATGTTATCTCTATGTCCCCTGGGGATATGTCTATGCTGTCTCTATGTGGGAGGGGATATGTCTATGTTGTCTCTGTGTGGGTGGGACACGCCTATGCTGTCTTTATGTGGGTGGGGATATGTCTATGTTGTCTCTATGTGGGTGGGGATATGTCTATGTTGTCTCTATGTGGGTGGGGACACGCCTATGCTGTCTCTATGTGGGTGGGGATATGTCTATGTTGTCTCTATGTGGGTGGGGATATGTCTATGTTGTCTCTATGTGGTGGGGATATGTCTATGTTGTCTCTATGTGGGTGGGGATATGTCTATGTTTGTCTCTATGTGGGTGGGGATATGTCTATGTTGTCTCTATGTGGGTGGGGATATGTCTATGTTGTCTCTATGTGGGTGGGGATATGTCTATGTTGTCTCTATGTGGGTGGGGATATGTCTATGTTGTCTCTATGTGGGTGGGGATATGTCTATGTTGTCTCTATGTGGGTGGGGATATGTCTATGTTGTCTCTATGTGGGTGGGGATATGTCTATGTTGTCTCTATGTGGGTGGGGATATGTCTATGTTGTCTCTATGTGGGTGGGGATATGTCTATGTTGTTTCTATGTGGGTGGGGATATGTCTATGTTGTCTCTATGTGGGTGGGGATATGTCTATGTTGTCTCTATGTGGGTGGGGATATGTCTATGTTGTCTCTATGTGGGTGGGGATATGTCTATGTTGTCTCTATGTGGGTGGGGATATGTCTATGTTGTCTCTATGTGGGTGGGGATATGTCTATGTTGTCTCTATGTGGGTGGGGATATGTCTATGTTGTCTCTATGTGGGTGCTGTGAAAGTCACACTGTAAACATACTTTATGTAGACAACCGAGAATGTGGGTTGCTTATGATGAGAGGTTTCTCATGCAATCTTTACTTGGTTAACTCAATCTCTCGCTCCATCGCTCGCTCCATCGCTCGCTCACTAACTTATTCACACAATTACTTAATATTATTCTCTCACACTCATTCTCTTACACTAACTCTTTCACACTCATTCTCTCACACTCATTCTCTCACACTCATTCTCTCACACACTCATTCTCTCACACTCATTCTCTCACACTCATTCTCTTACCTAACTCTTTCACACTCATTCTCTCACACTCATTCTCTCACACTCATTCTCTCACACTCATTCTCTTACACTAACTCTTTCACACTCATTCTCTCACACTCATTCTCTCACACTCATTCTCTCACACTCATTATCTCACACTCATTCTCTCACTCATTCTCTCACACTCATTCTCACACTCATTCTCTTACACTAACTCTTTCACTCACACTCTTTATCTAACACTTACTTACATTCTCATTCTCTGAATCCATCTTTCTTCTATTCAGTGTTATTACTCATTGAACACGCTCATACTATTTCGTGAACCCTTCTGTCTCTCTGTAATCTTCTCCCACCCATTTTACTTCTACCTTGAACATCTATTCCACCCACGCTTACTTCTACATTTAATATATCTCTCCCCCTCTCTCACACCCTTCTCTTACATCCAACTTTAACATCTTGTCCACCCCTCTCTTACAACATCATCATTGAACACTCTTCCCTCACTCTTTCACATCTACCTTAATTACCACTCTCACCCCTCCCTTCTACCTTGAAACACCTCTCTCTTACATCTACTTTGAACATCTCTCTCTCTTACATCTACCTTGAACATCCCTCTCTTACATCTACTTTGAACATCTCTCTCTCTTACATCTACCTTGAACATCTCTCTCTCTTACATCTACCTTGAACATCCCTCTCTTACATCTACCTTGAACATCCCTCTCTACATCTACCTTGAACATCCCTCTCTTACATCTACCTTGAACATCTCTCATCCTTCTCTTACATCTACCTTGAACATCTCTCTCTCTTACATCTACCTTGAACATCCCTCTCTTACATCTACCTTGAACATCCCTCTCTTACATCTACCTTGAACATCCCTCTCTTACATCTACCTTGAACATCCCTCTCTTACATCTACCTTGAACATCCCTCTCTTACATCTACCTGAACATCCCTCTCTTACATCTACCTTGAACATCCCTCTCTTACATCTACTTGAACATCCCTCTCTTACATCTACCTTGAACATCCCTCTTTACATCTACCTGAACATCCCTCTCTTACATCTACCTTGAACATCCCTCTTTACATCTACCTTGAACATCCCTCTTTTACATCTAGCTTGAACATCCCTCTCTTACATCTACCTTGAACATCCTTCTCTTACATCTACCTTGAACATCCCTCTCTTACATCTACCTTGAACATCCCTCTCTTACATCTACCTTGAACATCCCTCTTTTACATCTACCTTGAACATCCCTCTCTTACATCTACCTTGAACATCCCTCTTTTACATCTACTTTGAACATCCCTCTCTTACATCTACCTTGAACATCCCTCTTTTACATCATACCTATGAAACATCCCTCTCTTACATCTACCTTGAACATCCCTCTTTTACATCTACCTTGAACATCCCTCTTTTACATCTACCTTGAACATCCCTCTCTTACATCTACCTTGAACATCCTTCTCTTACATCTACCTTGAACATCCCTCTCTTACATCTACCTTGAACATCCCTCCCTTACATCTACTTTGAACATCCCTCTTTTACATCTACCTTGAACATCCCTCTCTTACATTACTCTACCTTGACATCCCTCTCTTACATCTACCTTGAACATCCCTCTCTTACATCTACCTTGAACATCCCTCTTTTACATCTACCTTGAACATCCCTCTTTTACATCTACATTGAACATCCCTCTCTTACATCTACCTTGAACATCCTTCTCTTACATCTACCTTGAACATCCCTCTTTTACATCTACCTTGAACATCTCTCATCCCTCGGGGGGCCTCGGTAGCCTAGGTGGGAAAACCACCCGACTGGACTACCGACTTTCGGACAACCCGACTGGACTACCGACGTTCGGACAACCCGACTGGAGTACCGACTTTCGGACAACCCGACTGGACTACCGACTTTCGGACACCCGACTGGACTACCGACGTTCGGACAACCCGACTGGACTACCGACGTTCGGACAACCCGACTGGACTACCGACGTTCGGACAACCCGACTGGACTACCGACGTTCGGACAACCCGACTGGACTACCGACGTTCGGACAACCCGACTGTGACTACACCGACGTTCGGACAACCCGACTGGGACTACCGACGTTTCGGACAACCCGACTGGACTACCGACGTTCGGACAACCCGACTGGACTACCGACGTTCGGACAACCCGACTGGACTACCGACGTTCGGACAACCCGACTGGACTACCGACGTTCGGACAACCCGACTGGACTACCGACGTTCGGGTGACAACCCGACTGGACTACCGACGTTCGGACAACCCGACTGACTACCGACGTTCGGACAACCCGACTGGACTACCGACGTTCGGACACCCGTGTTCGATTCCCGTTGGGAGCAGTGTGGATTGTACTCGTGGTTGGAATTTTTTTTTTTAAATACCCCCACGGTCGACCCAGCCGTTGGCAGAAATGGGTACCAGGGTACTACCCTGGGAAGGTGAGGAATGTCGCCTCGCATCCGAGTTTCGATGCTTGAGGCGACACTATACAGAAATCTCCGAACATTTCTGGATAGGTGGCCGAGCACATATGGGTGGAAACTCGCGTGCTAAGACGCCGGTTCAAGTCTTGTACTTGACCTTGGCCTTGATCTCTCATCCCTCTCTTACATCTACCTTGAACATCTCTCTTTTACATCTACCTTGAACATCTCTCTCTCTCTTACATCTACCTTGAACATATCTCTCTTACATCTACCTTGAACATCTCTCATCCCTCTCTACATCTACTTGAACATATCTCTCTTACATCTACCTTGAACATCTCTCATCCCTCTCTTACATCTACCTTGAACATCTCTCATCCCTCTCTTACATCTACCTTGAACATCTCTCATCCTTCTCTTACATCTACCTTGAACATCTCTCTCTTACATCTACCCTGACCACATCTCCCCTCTCTCATTCATAACCTCTCTATAACCAATCTAATTTTTCTCACTCCTTCGATTGGAATTTCTCTCTTACACTCTCACATACTCATTATAATATGCTCTCTCACGTATTCACTATGACATTCTCTCTCATTCACAAATACATCCACTATCTCAGACTTCACTGTGAAACTCTCTCATTCACTCGCTCTCACACTCACTTACTCACGGTACTATTCTCTCTTACTTACTCACTTACTCACGGTACTATTCTCTCTTACTTACTCACTTACTCACGGTACTATTCTCTCTTACTTACTTACTTACTCACGGTACTATTCTCTCTTACTACTTACTTACTCACTTACTCACGGTACTATTCTCTCTTACTTACTTACTTACTTACTCACTCACTGTACTATTCTCTCTTACTTACTCACTTACTCACTGTACTATTCTCTCTTACTTACTCACTCACTGTACTATTCTCTCTTACTTACTCACTTACTCACTGTAATATTCTCTCTTACTTACTCACTTACTCACTGTACTATTCTCTCTTACTTACTCACTTACTCACTGTACTATTCTCTTACTTATTCACTCACGGTACTATTTCTCTTACTTACTCACTCACTGTACTATTCTCTCTTACTTACTCACTTACTCACTGTACTATTCTCTCTTACTTCTCCTTACTCACGGTACTATTCTCTCTTACTTACTCACTTACTCACGGTACTATTCTCTCTTACTTACTTACTTACTCACGGTACTATTCTCTCTTACTTACTTACTTACTCACTTACTCACGGTACTATTCTCTCTTACTTACTTACTTACTTACACTCACTGTACTATTCTCTCTTACTTACTCACTTACTCACTGTACTATTCCTCTTACTTACTCACTCACTGTACTATTCTCTCTTACTTACTCACTTACTCACTGTAATATTCTCTCTTACTTACTCACTTACTCACTGTACTATTTCTCTTACTACTCACTTACTCACTGTACTATTCTCTCTTACTTACTCACTCACGGTACTATTCTCTCTTACTTACTCACTTACTCACTGTACTATTCTCTCTTACTTACTCACTTACTCACTGTACTATTCTCTCTTACATACTCACTTACTCACGGTACTATTCTCTCTTACTTACTCACTTACTCACTGTACTATTCTCTCTTACTTACTCACGGTACTATCCTCTCTTACTTCACTACTCACTGTACTATTCTCTCTTACTTACTCACTTACTCACTGTACTATTCTCTCTTACTTACTCACTCACTGTACTATTCTCTCTTACTTACTCACTTACTCACTGTAATATTCTCTCTTACTTACTCACTTACTCACTGTACTATTCTCTCTTACTTACTCACTTACTCACTGTACTATTCTCTCTTACTTACTCACTCACTGTACTATTCTCTCTTACTTACTCACTTACTCACTGTACTATTCTCTCTTACTTACTCACTTACTCACGGTACTATTCTCTCTTACTTACTCACTGTACTATTCTCTCTTACTTACTCACTTACTCAATGTACTATTCTCTCTTACTTACTCACTGTACTATTCTCTCTTACTCACTTACTCACTTACTTACTCACTTACTCACTTACTCACTTACTCACTGTACTATTCTCTCTTACTTACTCACTTACTCACTTACTCACTTACTCACTGTACTATTCTCTCTTACTTACTCACTTACTCACTCACTGTACTATTCTCTCTTACTTACTCACTTACTCACTTACTCACTGTACTATTCTCTCTTACTTACTCACTTACTCACTCACTGTACTATTCTCTCTTACTTACTCACTTACTCACTTACTCACTGTACTATTCTCTCTTACTTACTCACTTACTCACTTACTCACTGTACTATTCTCTCTTACTTACTCACTTACTCACTCACTGTACTATTCTCTCTTACTTACTCACTTACTCACTTACTCACTTACTCACTGTACTATTCTCTCTTACTTACTCACTTACTCACTGTACTATTCTCTCTTACTTACTCACTTACTCACGGTACTATTCTCTCTTACTTACTCACTTACTCACTGTAATATTCTCTCTTACTTACTCACTTACTCACTGTACTATTCTCTCTTACTTACTTACTCACTTACTCACTGTACTATTCTCTCTTACTTACTCACTTACTCACTGTACTATTCTCTCTTACTTACTCATTTACTCACTGTACTATTCTCTTTTACTTACTTACTTACTCACTGTAATATTCTCTCTTACTTACTCACTTACTCACTTACTCACTGTAATATTCTCTCTTACTTACTCACTTACTCACTGTAATATTCTCTCTTACTTACTCACTTACTCACTGTACTATTCTCTCTTACTTACTCACTTACTCACGGTACTATTCTCTCTTACTTACTTACTTACTCACTTACTCACTGTAATATTCTCTCTTACTTACTTACTTACTCACTGTACTATTCTCTCTTACTTACTCACTTACTCACTCACTGTACTATTCTCTCTTACTTACTTACTTACTCACTGTACTATTCTCTCTTACTTACTCACTTACTCACTGTACTATTCTCTCTTACTTACTCACTTACTCACTCACTGTACTATTCACTCTTATTTACTCACTTACTCACTGTACTATTCTCTCTTACTTACTCACTGTACTATTCTCTCTTACTTACTCACTTACTCACTGTACTATTCTCTCTTACTTACTCACTTACTCACTCACTGTACTATTCTCTCTTACTTACTCACTTACTCACTGTACTATTCTCTCTTACTCACTTACTCACTCACTGTACTATTCTCTCTTACTTACTCACTTACTCACTGTACTATTCTCTCTTACTCACTTACTCACTCACTGTACTATTCTCTCTTACTTACTCACTTACTCACTGTACTATTCTCTCTACTTACTCACTTACTCACTCACTGTACTATTCTCTCTTACTTACTCACTTACTCACTGTACTATTCTCTCTTACTTACTTACTTACTCACGGTACTATTCTCTCTTACTTACTTACTTACTCACTTACTCACTGTACTATTCTCTCTTACTTACTTACTTACTCACTGTACTATTCTCTCTTACTTACTTACTTACTCACTTACTCACTGTACTATTCTCTCTTACTTACTTACTTACTCACTGTACTATTCTCTCTTACTTACTTACTTACTCACGTACTATTCTCTCTTACTTACTTTACTTACTTACTTACTCACGGTACTATTCTCTCTTACTTACTTACTTACTTACTTACTCACGGTACTATTCTCTCTTACTTACTCACTTACTCACTGTACTATTCTCTCTTACTTACTCACTTACTCACTGTACTATTCTCTCTCACTTACTCACTCACTGTACTATTCTCTCTCACTTACTCACTTACTCACTGTACTATTCTCTCTTACTTACTCACTTACTCACTGTACTATTCTCTCTTACTTACTCACTTACTCACTGTACTATTCTCTCTTACTTACTCACTTACTCACTGTACTATTCTCTCTTACTTACTCACTTACTCACTGTACTATTCTCTCTTACTTACTCACTCAATCACCGATTATCACAGATAAATGTTACAAAAACCACCTCAAGGCTGTGATTAATGTTACAATAATCACATCAAGGCTGAGATAAATAAAAGACGGCTTCCGGGTTCACCCAGCCTTAAGTGGGTACCGGATTTTTTTCTGGGAAAGTAAAGCGGCATGAGCGTAATATTGACCCCCATTACCCCAAAAATCATGTGCCGAGGGTCTGTAAAATGTATGGTCACTAACACCATATTGTCTATACGTCACTTGGGCGTGACGGGGGTACTTTACTTTACTTATAACTATCTACAGACCAATATGATCGCTACCATCCCATCTACTCTCCGCCGTAACTGCCATGAGATCTCTATTTTATCTACCAAATGTGTAATCTAATTGATGGCAGGTCCCACATCTATTATAGCCCTCGTCTCGTCCTCAGCCACAGCCTGTTTCAGTAACACAATAACTACCTTCGCTTGGAGTGCCAGGAGGGCACGTCATCCACGTGCTGGAGGTCTTCCACTCGGCCAAGCCCAAGGATTCCGGATGTATCGGTCCGTTCAGTGTCGACACCTACCGGAGGGAGTGCTGTGTGGTTCAGAACAATGTGAGTCAACTCTCACTTCTACAGTTACCCATCATACGTCACATCCGGTTTAGCTCCACTCCAGGCTACTTCTCAATCCAGTCTCCTTTCTCCACATTGCCGACTCAATTCACTTCTCTCCACTCTCCAGTCCGCTCATTCCATTCTCCTCTCTTCACCTTCCTTTCTAGCCCACTCACCCCACTTCACTCTACAGCCATTCTCCCCACTTCACTCTACAGCCCATTCTCCCCACTTCACTCTACAGCCCATTCTTCCCACTTCACTCTACAGCCACTCACTCCTCTTCACTCTATAGCCCATTCTCCCCACTTCACTCTACAGCCCATTATCCCCACTTCACTCTCTACAGCCCACTCACTCCACTTCACTCTACAGCCCATTCTCCCCATTTCACTCTACAGCCATTCTCCCCATTTTACTCTACAGTCCTCACTCTCCACTTTACTCTACAGCCCATTCTCCCCACTTTACTCTCCACTTTAACGTTCACTCACTCAATTATTTTCTCTTTCCCACTTACACTAATCTCACAACTTCACCATTCCTCCCCACTCCACTCTCCTCTCCCCAGTCACTCACTCTGTTATCTCCACTCTCCTCTCCCCAGTCAACCCCATTATCTCCACTCTCTTTTCCCCAGTCAACTCACTCCATTATCTCCACTCTCCTCTCCCCATTCAACTCCCCCCATTATCTCCACTCTCTTTTCCCCAGTCAACTCACTCCATTATCTCCACTCTCCTCTCCCCAGTCAACTCACTCCATTATCTCCACTCTCCTCTCCCCATTCAACTCCCCCCATTATCTCCACTCTCCTCTCCCCAGTCAACTCCCTCCATTATCTCCACTCTCCTCTCCCCAGTCAACTCCCCCCATTATCTCCACTCTCTTTTCCCCAGTCAACTCCCTCCATTATCTCCACTCTCCTCTCCCCATTCAACTCCCCCCATTATCTCCACTCTCTTTTCCCCAGTCAACTCACTCCATTATCTCCACTCTCCTCTCCCCAGTCAACTCCCTCCATTATCTCCACTCTCCTCTCCCCAGTCAACTCCCCCCATTATCTCCACTCTCCTCTCCCCAGTCAACTCCCCCCATTATCTCCACTCTCTTTTCCCCAGTCAACTCCCTCCATTATCTCCACTCTCCTCTCCCAATTCAACTCCCCCCATTATCTCCACTCTCTTTTCCCCAGTCAACTCACTCCATTATCTCCACTCTCCTCTCCCCCAGTCAACTCCCTCCATTATCTCCACTCTCCTCTCCCCAGTCAACTCCCCCATTATCTCCACTCTCCTCTCCCCAGTCAACTCCCCCCATTATCTCCACTCTCCTCTCCCCAGTCAACTCCTCCATTATCTCCACTCTCCTCCATTTAATCCTTTCAGTCCCTTCTCATCTCTCCACTTTTTTCTCACCTCTCACCAGTTCACTCAGTCCATTTCACCTCTCACTCCATTCACCTCTCACCAGTTCACTCACTCCATTCACCTCTCTCCAGTTCACTCACTCCCATTCACTTCTCTCCAGTTCACTCACTCCATTTCTCTCACTCTCTCTCCAGTTCACCTCAATCACTCCTCTTCCAGCAGTCATTAAATCACTCCATAGTCATCGATTCATTCTCAGCCAATCTTCACAGACTCTCTAACATTCAAGTACTCACTCCACTACCAGATCTTAGAGTACACACTCCACTCTACCTCTCTCCAGAACTGTCCTCTCTCCATTCACTCACTGTACTCTCCTCAGACAACCATAAACAGACGATCAAAATGCTACCCAACTATCAATACAGATTGGAAGAGATATCATTAGTCAACATTTATACTGGACAAGAGCATCATTAAAATATAACAAACACGGAGAATATCAACAGATAAACACGTACACGGATGTGTTTTTGTCATCAGATCTGTTTTTTTGTACAGCGAACATAATTTTAACTACAGCTGCAAACAGACCTGACATAAAGTAGGAGGACAACATTAACAACCTCAGGTACACAGATGACATCTTATTGACAGGAAAACCAACAAGATCTACAAATTGTTTACATGAAACTGTGAAGAAAGTGAACAAAAAGGTTTTCAACATCAACAAGACAGAAACTCTGATAATATCAAAGAAAACAAACAGACAAGAAGGTCGAGTAAAACTATTTTAATAATCCTGAAAACGTTGTCTCCCTGAATGTTCGCTTGACTACAATCCTGGTAAACACGTTAACTCCTGATGTTCACTTGACTACACTCCTGGTAAACTCTCCACAATCATGGTACATATTTTGTCGTCCAAGTGACTGCAATCTTGGACCACACTTTATCTCCCTGATGATGTCAACCTGACTACAATCTTCGTACACACTTTGTCTCCCTAATGTCAAGGACTACAATCCTGGTAAACATCTTGTCTCCCTAATGTCAAGGACTACAATCCTGGTAAACATCTTGTCTCCCTAATGTCAAGGACTGCAATCCTGGTAAACATCTTGTCTCCCTAATGTCAAGGACTGCAATCCTGGTAAACATCTTGTCTCCCTAATGTCAAGGACTACAATCCTGGTAAACATCTTGTCTCCCTAATGTCAAGGACTACAATCCTGGTAAACATCTTGTCTCCCTAATGTCAAGGACTACAATCCTGGTAAACATCTTGTCTCCCTAATGTCAAGGACTACAATCCTGGTAAACATCTTGTCTCCCTAATGTCAAGGACTACAATCCTGGTAAACATCTTGTCTCCCTAATGTCAAGGACTACAATCCTGGTAAACATCTTGTCTCCCTAATGTCAAGGACTACAATCCTGGTAAACATCTTGTCTCCCTAATGTCAAGGACTACAATCCTGGTAAACATCTTGTCTCCCTAATGTCAAGGACTACAATCCTGGTAAACATCTTGTCTCCCTAATGTCAAGGACTGCATTCCTGGTAAACATCTTGTCTCCCTAATGTCAAGGACTACATTCCTGGTAAACATCTTGTCTCCCTAATGTCTAGGACTACAATCCTGGTAAACATCTTGTCTCCCTAATGTCAAGGACTACAATCCTGGTAACATCTTGTCTCCCTAATGTCAAGGACTACAATCCTGGTAAACATCTTGTCTCCCTAATGTCAAGGACTACAATCCTGGTAAACATCTTGTCTCCCTAATGTCAAGGACTACATTCCTGGTAAACATCTTGTCTCCCTAATGTCAAGGACTGCAATCCTGTAAACATCTTGTCTCCCTAATGTCAAGGACTACAATCCTGGTAAACATCTTGTCTCCCTAGTGTCAAGGACTACAATCCTGGTAAACATCTTGTCTCCCTAATGTCAAGGACTACAATCCTGGTAAACATCTTGTCTCCCTAGTGTCAAGGACTACAATCCTGGTAAACATCTTGTCTCCCTAATGTCAAGGACTGCAATCCTGGTAAACATCTTGTCTCCCTAATGTCAAGGACTACAATCCTGGTAAACATCTTGTCTCCCTAGTGTCAAGGACTACAATCCTGGTAAACATCTTGTCTCCCTAATGTCAAGGACTACAATCCTGGTAAACATCTTGTCTCCCTAATGTCAAGGACTACAATCCTGGTAAACATCTTGTCTCCCTAATGTCAAGGACTACAATCCTGGTAAACATCTTGTCTCCCTAATGTCAAGGCTGCTTCCTGGTAAACATCTTGTCTCCCTAATGTCAAGGACTACATTCCTGGTAAACATCTTGTCTCCCTAATGTCAAGGACTACAATCCTGGTAAACATCTTGTCTCCCTAATGTCAAGGACTACAATCCTGGTAAACATCTTGTCTCCCTAATGTCAAGGACTACAATCCTGGTTAACATCTTGTCTCCCTAATGTCAAGGACTACAATCCTGGTAACATCTTGTCTCCCTAATGTCAAGGACTACAATCCTGGTAAACATCTTGTCTCCCTAATGTCAAGGACTACAATCCTGGTAAACATCTTGTCTCCCTAATGTCAAGGACTACATTCCTGGTAAACATCTTGTCTCCCTAGTGTCAAGGACTGCATTCCTGGTAAACATCTTGTCTCCCTAATGTCAAGGACTACAATCCTGGTAAACACTGTCTCCCTAATGTCAAGGACTAAAATCCACGTAAACACTTTGTCTCCCTGATGTCAATATGACTAATATCCTGGTAAACACGTTGTCACCCTGATGTCCACTTAACTACAGTCCTGGTAAACACTTTGTCTCCCTGATGTCAACGTGATTACAATCCTGGTGTAAACACTTTGTCTCCCTGATGTCCACTTGACCACAATCCTGGTAAACACTTTTTTTTCTCTATGAAAATATCCTCCCACGCCCCTCAGAATTATTATACTACTATCATCATGTTATCCGTCCACAGGACTGCGCTATAAAGGTCAAGGACGGGTCGAGCATCCAGTGCGAGAACAAGCCTTATTGTTCAGCCATGGCCACCTGGTCCAACACTAACCAGGAGTGCAACCAGGACATCTACCCGCCAAACACGAATTATATGAAGATGGATTACATGTGTAGGCGTGAGTAATGGCGGGGATGGGTGTAGATTACATGTGTAGGCGTGAGTAATGACGGAGATGGGTGTAGATTACATGTGTAGGCGTGAGTAATGACGAGGATGGGTGTAGATTACATGTGTAGGCGAGAGAAATGACGGGGATGAGTGTAGATTACATGTTTATGCGTGAGAAATGACGGGGATGGGTGTAGATTACATGTGTAGGCGTGAGAAATGACGGGGATGAGTGTAGATTACATGTGTAGGCGAGAGTAATGACGGGGATGAGTGTAGATTACATGTGTAGGCGAGAGTAATGACGGGGATGAGTGTAGATTACATGCTTAGGCGTGAGAAATGACGGGGATGAGTGTAGATTACATGTTTAGGAGTGAGAAATGACGGGGATTGGTGTAGATTACATGTTTAGGCGTGAGTAATGACGGGGATGAGTGTAGATTACATGTGTAGGCGTGAGTAATGACGGGGATTGGTGTAGATTACATGTTTAGGCGTGAGTAATTGACGGAGATGAGTGTAGATTACATGTGTAGGCGTGAGTAATGACGGGGATGGGTGTAGATTACATGTTTAGGCGTGAGAAATGACGGGGATGAGTGTAGATTACATGTTAGGCGTGAGTAATGACGGGGATGAGTGTAGATTACATGCTTAGGCGTGAGAAATGACGGGGATGGGTGTAGATTGCATGTGTAGGCGTGAGTAATGACGGGATAGGTGTAGATTACAAGTTTAGGCGGAGTAATGACGGGGATGAGTGTATATTACATGTGTAGACGTGAGTAATGACGGGGATGAGTGTAGATTACATGTGTAGGCGTGAGTAATGACGGGGATGAGTGTAGATTACATGTTTAGACGTGAGTAATGACGGGGATGAGTGTAGGATTACATGAGTAGGCGTGAGTAATGACGGGGATGAGTGTTAGATTACATGTGTAGGCGTGAGTAATGACGACGGATGAGTGTAGATTACATGTGTAGACGTGAGTAATGACGGGGATATGTTTAGATTACATGTGTGTAGGCGGAGTAATGACGGGGATAAGTTTATATTACATGTGTAGGCGTGAGTAATGACGGGGATGAGTGTAGATTACATGTTTAGGAGTGAGAAATGACGGGGATTGGTGTAGATTACATGTGTAGGCGTGAGTAATGACGGGGCTTGAAGTGGAGTACAGAAGTACAGTTGAGATAAATATGGCGAGTAGTGGAATTTATATCTACACGTGAGTAACAATTTTGTGTCAAGTATATGTGTACACGTGAGTCATAATTTTGTGTCAAGTATATGTGTACACGTGAGTTATAATTTTGTGTCAAGTATATGTGTACACGTGAGTTATAATTTTGTGTCAAGTACATGTGTACACGTGAGTTATAATTTTGTGTCAAGTATATGTGTACACGTGAATTATAATTTTTGTGTCAAGTATATATGGGACACGGCAGCCGCGATAGCTCAGTGGTTAGTGAACTGGACTGCAATAGACAAGGGGCAGGGTTCGATCCCAACCGACGGCTTCCGGGTTCACCCAGCCTTAAATGGGTACCGGATTTTTTTTGAGAAAGTAAAGCGGCACGGGCGTAATACCGACCATATTACCCCCCAAAGATCAGGTGCTGAAGGTCTGTAAAATCAATGGTCCTTAACATCATATTCTCTATACGACACTTCGCGTGACGGGGGCTCTTACTTTTTTCTATATATGGGACACATATATATCAGTGTATGATAGCGTGTCACGTTCCTGCTGTCTCTAAGAATACACTCAATTGTTCAACTGCGTGTATCTTATTGCATTCTTTCTCTCTCTTTCTCTCTCTATCTCTCTCTATATCCCTTTCTCTTGCTCTCTTAATCTTTTTCACTTGTAATCTCCATAATTTGTGTCTGATTCCTACCCCCTGTCATCCCATAACTTGTCCACATATAAACCCTTAGGTCTATCATCCTAGGGGGCGCTACTATTTGTAGTAAAGAAACATCCAAGAGCTTATGTATCTGGTCAATATTTCGTGTCCCCCAATGCCTTTTACTTAGCCTGACATACCAAGTATATCAGTGTCACAGACAGGTAGTTTATGTTACATTCAAGGAGATTATTGATTCCATATGACATCGTTTTTATTATACTTTTCTAATTCTCTTTTTTTCCCCCTTTTTTTTCATCTGTGTATGTTCAATGTTTACTTGTGTGCACAAAGTACTTGTGTCTTCAATGTTTACATTTGTGTTTAATGTTTACATTTATGTTTAATGTTTAAATTTGTGTTCAAAGTACTTGTGGCTTCAATGTTTACATTTATGTTTAATGTTACATTTTGTGTTCAATGATTAAGTGTAAGTTCAATATTAATTTTTTTTTAAAGTTTACTTTTTTGTTCCATTTTTACTTGTGTGCTTTATGTTTACCAATTTCCTTAATATTTACTTGTTTATCCAGTGTTTACCTGTTTCTTCAATATTTACTTGTTTGTTTAATGTTTAACTGTAAGTTTAATGTTTAATCGTATTTTTAATATTTACCTGTTTGTTCAATGTTTGCTCACCTGTGTTTTCAATGTTTCTTTGCCTGTTTATTTAGTGTGTGCCGACGTATATGTTCTATCTTCTAGCTTGTTCTATGGTATAGAACATTTTTAAGGGATTGGAACTTTCTATTCTCAAATAAAGCGATTAGGAAAAACAGATAATGCGCTGATCAACTACCCTAGATACAATAGCTGAGCAAGTTTAGAACTAAAGTCCCCATTTTATATTGGACAGAGGAACACACCAAGCCCTCAATAAACGTTGCGAGAATAGCAGACCCAAGGGTCGACCACGAAAAAAGATGGATCGACGGAATACTAGAAGCACTAGGGAACATACAGTAGCAGAGGCGAACAGAAGAGCAAAAGACCGCAAATTATATATCCCCTCGACGCTGAAAGGAATGAAGAAAAAGACAGAGGAATGCTTTGGAAGTTGCTGAGTCATTACGGAATCCCCATAAAGTTTATTATCCTGATAAAACAATGTATGAAGGAACGAAATGTAGTGTGGTGCATGAAGGACAGATTACAGAAGCATTTGAAATAAGAACAGGAGTAAGGCAGGGATGCCTTCTGTCTTCATTTCTCTTTCTACTGGCCATAGATTGCATTATGATAATGGGCTCAAAATAATAGAAATGGAATCCAGTGGCCACTTACCAAGCAAACTTAATGATTTAGATTGTGCTGATGACATAGCTCTCCTATCACACAGCCATCAATAGATGCAGGATAAAATTAGCATACTTGATGAGAGATCACAACAACTGGGACTGAAAATAAATAGAGATACGACCACAGTTATGAAAATTAGTGCAGTTGGCAATAACCAAGTAGTAATAGAAGAAATATCTCTACTAAATGTACAATCTTACATATATCTGGACAATAATATAAAGGGAGGAACAGAGAATGATACCAAAATAAGGATACCAAAAGCAAATAACATTCGTGCTCTGGGAAACAAATGGAAATTCAAAGAAGTTAGGTTAAATACAAAATAAAAATTTTCAACTCCAATGTTAAGTCAGTCCTATTATATGGCTGTGAAACATGGAGAACAACAAAAATGACAATCATGAAGATACAGACTTTCATTAATGGGTGCTTATAGAATAAAAGGATGGAAATGGCAGGACAAAGTCACTAACGTGGAATTATGAAAATGTACCGGTCAAATACCAGTGGATAAAGAGATACAGCGAAGACGATGGCGCCGGATAGGACACACACTACGGAAGCCAACTGAGAGTATTACACAACAGGCCCTTTTTTCTAATACCCAAGGAAAAGACAAAGAGGAAGCAAAATATTATTGGAGAAGACAGATGGAAGCAGAGATGATGATGATTTAGAAGACATGGAATGATCTTAAAAGAATGGCAAGAAACAGAGCGGTTTGGAAAGTATTTGTTGAAGACATATGCTCCACGGGGAGCTGAAAGTGTTTGTTGAAGACATATGCTCCACGGGGAGCTGAAAGTGTTTGTTGAAGACATATGCTCCACGGGGAGCTGAAAGTGTTTGTTGAAAACCTATGCTCCACGGGGAGCTGAAAGTGTTTGTTGAAAACCTATGCTCCACGGGGAGCTGAAAGTGTTGTTGAAAACCTATGCTCCACGGGGAGCTGAAAGTGTTTGTTGAAAACCTATGCTCCACGGGGAGCTAAAAGTGTTTCTTAAAGACCTATGCTCCACGGAGAGCTGAAAGTATTTGTTGAAGACCTATGCTCCACGGAGAGCTGAAAGTATTTGTTGAAAACCTATGCTCCACGGAGAGCTGAAAGTGTTTGTTGAAGACCTATGCTCCACGGAGAGCTGAAAGTATTTGTTGAAGACCTATGCTCCACGGAGAGCTGAAAGTGTTTGTTGAAGACCTATGCTCCACAGGGAGCTGAAAGTATTTGTTAAAGACCTATGCTCCACGGGGAGCTGAAAGTGTTTGTTGAAGACCTATACTCTACTGAGAGCTGAAAGTGTTTGTTGAAGACCTATGCTCCACAGGGAAGTGTTTGTTGAAGATCCATGCTCCACAGGGAGCTGAAAGTGTTTGTTGAAGACCTATGCTCCACGGGAGCTGAAAGTGTTTGTTGAAGACCTAGGCTCCACAGGGAGATGAAAGTGTTTGTTGAAGACCTATGTTCCACAGGGAGCTGAAAGTGTTTGTTGAAGACCTATGCTCTACGGGGAGCTGAAAGTGTTTGTTGAAGACCTATGCTCTACGGGGATCTGAAAGTGTTTGTTGAAGACCTATGCTCCACGGAGAGCTGAAAGTGTTTGTTGAAGACCTATGCTCTATGGGAAGTTGAAAGTGTTTCTGGAAGACCTATGCTCTACGGGGAGCTGAAAGTGTTTATTGAAGACCTATGCCCCACAGGGAGCTGAAAGTGTTTGTTGAAGACCTATGCTCTATGGGAAGTTGAAAGTGTTTGTTGAAGACCTATGCTCTACGGGAGCTGAAAGTGTTTGTTGAAGACCTATGCTTTGCGGGGAGCTGAAAGTGTTTGTTGAAGACCGATGCACCACAGGGAACTGAAAGTATTTCTTGAAGACCTATGCACCACAGGGAGCTGAAAGTGTTTGTTGAAGACCTATGCTCTACGGGTAGCTGAAAGTGTTTGTTTGTGGAAAACATTGAAGAAAGTTGTGGAGAACATTGAAGAAAGTTGTGGAGAACATTGAGGGAAGTTGTGGAGAAGATTAAGGAAAGTTGTGGAGAACATTGAGGAAAGTTGTGGAAAAAAATTGAAGAAAGTTGTGGAGAACATTGAAGAAAGTTGTGGAGAACATTGAGGGAAGTTGTGGAGAACATTGAGGAAATTTGTGGAGAACATTGTGGGAAGTTGTGGAGAACATTGAGGGAAGTTGTGGAGAGCATTGAGAACGTTGTGGAGAACATTGAGGAAAGTTGTGGAGAACATTGAAGAAAGTTGTGGAGAACATTGAGGGAAGTTGTGGAGAACATTGAAGAAATTTGTGAAGAACATTGAAGAACGTTGAGGAGAACATTGTGGGACATTGTGGAGAACATAGGGAAATTGTGGAGAACATTGAGGGAAGTTGTGGAGAACATTGAGGGAAGTTGTGGAGAACATTGAGGGAAGTTGTGAAGAACATTGAAGAAAGTTGTAGAGAAATTGAAGAAAGTTGTGGAGAACATTGAGGAAAGTTGTGGAGACCAATGAGGAAAGTTGTAGAGAAATTGAAGAAAGTTGTGGAGAACATTGAGGAAAGTTGTGGAGACCATTGAGGAAAGTTGTGGAGACCATTGAGGAAAGTTGTAGAGAAATGGAGAAAGTTGTGGAGACCATTGAGGAAAGCTGTGGAGACCATTGAGGAAAGTTGTGGAGACCATTGAAGAAAGTTGTAGAGAAATTGAAGAAAGTTGTGGAGAACATTGAGGAAAGTTGTGGAGACCATTGAGGAAAGTTGTGGAGACCATTGAGGAAAGTTGTGGAGACCATTGAGGAAAGTTGTGGAGACCATTCAAGAAAGTTGTGGAGAACATTGAAGAAAGTTGTGGAGAACATTGAGGAAAGTTGTGCAGACCATTCAAGAAAGTTGTGGAGAACATTGAAGAAAGTTGTGGAGACCATTGAGGAAAGTTGTGGAGACCATTGAGGAAAGTTGTGGAGAACATTGAGGAAAGTTGTAGAGAAATTGAAGACAGTTGTGGAGAACATTGAGGAAAGTTGTGGAGAACATTGAACATTGAATAAAGTTGCGGAGAACATTGAGGGAAGTTGTGGAGAACATTGAGGGAAGTTGCAGAGAAATTGAAGAAAGTTGTGGAGAACATTGAGGAAAGTTGTGGA
The DNA here is from genome assembly GCA_032433765.1 of Megaustenia siamemsis. NCBI lineage: Eukaryota > Metazoa > Mollusca > Gastropoda > Stylommatophora > Ariophantidae > Megaustenia > Megaustenia siamemsis. Next base: position 99,092,254 of record JAVIAB010000047.1, on the reverse strand, counting down.
GACCATTGAGGAAAGTTGTGGAGACCATTGAGGAAAGTTGTAGAGAAATTGAAGAAAGTTGTGGAGACCATTGAGGAAAGTTGTGGAGACCATTGAGGAAAGTTGTGGAGACCATTGAAGAAAGTTGTAGAGAAATTGAAGAAAGTTGTGGAGAACATTGAGGAAAGTTGTGGAGACCATGAGGAAAGTTGTGGAGACCATTCAAGAAAGTTGTGGAGAACATTGAGGAAAGTTGTGGAGACCATTGAGTAAAGTTGTGGAGACCATTGAGGAAAGTTGTGGAGACCATTGAGGAAAGTTGTGGAGACCATTGAGGAAAGTTGTGGAGACCATTGAGGAAAGTTGTGGAGACCATTGAGGAAAGTTGTGGAGAACATTGAGGAAAGTTGTGGAGACCATTGAGGAAAGTTGTGGAGGCCATTGAGGAAAGTTGTGGAGACCATTCAAGAAAGTTGTGGAGAACATTGAGGAAAGTTGTGGAGACCATTGAGTAAAGTTGTGGAGACCATTGAGGAAAGTTGTGGAGACCATTGAGGAAAGTTGTGGAGACCATTGAGGAAAGTTGTGGAGACCATTGAGGAAAGTTGTGGAGACCATTGAGGAAAGTTGTGGAGACCATTCAAGAAAGTTGTGGAGAACATTGAAGAAAGTTGTGGAGAACATTGAGGAAAGTTGTGCAGACCATTCAAGAAAGTTGTGGAGAACATTGAAGAAAGTTGTGGAGAACATTGAGGAAAGTTGTCGAGACCATTGAGGAAAGTTGTGGAGACCATTGAGGAAAGTTGTGGAGACCATTGAGGAAAGTTGTGGAGACCATTGAGGAAAGTTGTGGAGACCATTGAGGAAAGTTGTGGAGACCATTCAAGAAAGTTGTGGAGAACATTGAAGAAAGTTGTGGAGAACATTGAGGAAAGTTGTGCAGACCATTCAAGAAAGTTGTGGAGAACATTGAAGAAAGTTGTGGAGAACATTGAGGAAAGTTGTGGAGACCATTCAAGAAAGTTGTGGAGAACATTGAGGAAAGTTGTAGAGAACTGAAGACAGTTGTGGAGAACATTGAGGAAAGTTGTGGAGAACATTGAACATTGAATAAAGTTGCGGAGAACATTGAGGGAAGTTGTGGAGAACATTGAGGGAAGTTGTGGAGAACATTGAGGGAAGTTGTGGAGAACATTGAGGGAAGTTGTGGAGAGCATTGAAGAAAGTTGTAGAGAACATTGAAGAAAGTTGTGGAGAGACCATTTAGGAAAGTTGTGGAGAACATTGAAGAAAGTTGTGGAAAAACATTTAGGAAAGTTGTGGAGAACATTGAAGAAAGTTGTGGAAAACATTTAGAAAGTTGTGGAGAACATTGAGGTAATTTGTGGAGAACATTGAAGAAAGTTGTGGAGAACATTGAAGAAAGTTGTGGAGAACATTGAGGGAAGTTGTGAAGACATTATAAGCAGTGACTCCTGACGTCACCAAATAACTTAAATGACTCACGTAGAAGACAGCTCTCACAAACCATAGAGAGTAAAGACACTGTGACTGAACATCTTGATGGTTCTGAGACAAACTTGACACACCGTTTAAGTCAAGATATGTCGTCGTTGTGCTTGTTTGTTACTCTCGTTGTTATTATTTGTTTTTGTTGTTGTCTGTTGTTTTTTTCTATGTTGTTGTTGTCTGTTGTTGTAGGTTGTTGTTGTTTTATGTTGTTTGTTGTTGTTTTTTTGTTGTTGTTGTTGTTTTTTGTTGATTGCTGTTGTTTGTCGTTGTTTTTTGTTTTTGTTTCTTGTTGTTGTTGGTTGTTCTTGTTTGTGGTTATTGTTTGTTGTTATTGTTTGTTGTTGTTGGTTATTCTTGTCTGTGGTTATTGTTTGTTGCAGTTGTTTGTTGTCGTTGTTGTTCTTTGTTGCTTTTTGTTGTTCTTTGTTGTTTTTATCTGTTGTTGTTTATTGTTTGTTGTTGTCGTTGTTGTTATTGTTGTTGTTGTCGTTGTTGTGCGCTGTTGTTGTCTTTTGTTTTGTTTGTTGTTATCTGTTGTTTTTTGTTTGTTCTTGTTGTTGTTGTTTTTGTTATTTGTTGTTAGTTCTTGTTTGTTTGTTCTTGTTTGTTGTTTGCTGTTGTTTTTTGTTGTTTGATGCTGTGTTTTTGTTTGTTTGTTGTTCTTATTGTTGTTCGATGTTGTTGTTGTGTTGCTATTGTTTTGTTGTTTGTTATTAAGATCACCATCATTACACAGCGGTTGAATCCTAAACAGTTCCGATATCCCCCCGAAGAACCGTGACCTACATTCTCGAAAGGGACGTTACTTTGGTGAGCCTTAACTGTCCCAGGTCTGGGACTCAGGGCGGGACTGGCTTGCTATATCGAAGGAACAATCAACAATCACAACAAATAATCTGTTATTATCGGAAGTGTTCGGATGTTAGATATCACACTGTCGATGTTAGATATCACACTGTGGATGTTAGATATCACCTGTAGATGTTAGATATCACACTGTGGATGTTAGATATCACACTGTGCATGTTAGATATCACACTGTGGATGCTAGATATCACACTGTGGATGTTAGATATCACACTGTGGATGCTAGATATCACACTGTGCATGTTAGATAGATATCACACTGTGGATGTTAGATATCACACTGTGGATGTTAGATAGATATCACACTGTGGATGCTAGATATCACACTGTGGATGTTAGATAGATATCACACTGTGGATGCTAGATATCACACTGTGGATGTAAGATAGATATCACACTGTGGATGCTAGATATCACACTGTGCATGTTAGATATATATCCCACTGTGGATGCTAGATATCACACTGTGGATGTTAGATATCACACTGTGGATGTTAGATAGATATCACACTGTGGATGCTAGATATCACACTGTGGATGCTAGATATCACACTGTGCATGTTAGATAGATATCACACTGTGGATGTTAGATATCACACTGTAGATGTTAGATATCACACTGTGGATGTTAGATATCACACTGTAGATGTTAGATATCACACTGTTGATGTTAGATATCACACTGTGGATGCTAGATATGACACTGTGCATGTTAGATAGATATCACACTGTGGATGCTAGATATCACACTGTAGATGTTAGATATCACACTGTGGATGATAGATATCACACTGTGGATGATAGATATCACACGCTGGATGCTAGATATCACACTGTGGATGCTAGATATCACACTATTTAAGTGAAAACTCCCTCCCATATCCAAGACACCGGAAAATGGACGAAGCCATCTTGTATCGCCATTTTGTCACGTGGGTACAATGAATGCAGGGCCACTAACATCACCGGATTGTCCCAGAGACCTGACAGCAAACGGAGGAGTAAAAGAGGGGGGGGGTGCGGCGAAGATGCAGTTTATTGTTTATTTAAAGGAAGGGGAGAGAATAGGACGTGACAGTGCGGTATCTGACGTGTGGTCGACAGGTGAGACAATGTGACACGTGCATGCTAGAATGAAGATGTTCCCGTGACGCCAACAACGGGCAAGGTTGAGTTAGGGTGGCTGCCTCATTGACATCCCTGCCACGGATGTGGACATCAATCACGGAGACTCGCATTGTTCTCGGTTATTGGAAGTGAAACTCTCGTGACACATTTCCTACCGCGCTCCTCAAAATGCCGCTCCAGTTCTAGACTCGCGGAACCCATCAGCCTATTTTTGTGGCTGTTTTTGACAGAAACTAACGTCCCTGCATTTATTTCCACTAAAACACTTCGTTTTCTTCATGAGCCTCTTTTTTTCCCGACTTCCAAAGCAAATTGTTCAAATAAATGGCAGGTGTTAGAGCAATTGTAATTATTTTATTTGTCGCTGAAACTTCGATTTCTTTAATGACACGTTAGGTGATCATGTCACGGTGTGCGAAACTCCTTGGTAGGGAATGTGGGTCTGAATCACAAACAATGACTGACGTAACAGTCGCAATAATTAACGATGGTTGTTAACATAGCATTTGTGACATAACATTGCGCCTGTTAGCGCCAGGAACTATCAACACAATATTAAGTTCACAACACGAGGCAGAAACATGGTTCTTTTGCTTATTCACGAAAGAGAGAGAGAGAGAGAGAGAGAGAGAACAAAGTGTGTTAAGTCGCGAAGATTGTGTTGGTGGTATCTACTGACCCCTTTCCTTGTCTGGTCTGTCCGTGAATTGCTCTCCTTCTGTGCTCTCTCTTTATCGACAGGACGGTTTTCTAAAGTGTTGCAGTTTATAGGCAGGCTGGAGTTTTCCCGTTGTGTTCATGTAATTTATAGCTTGTTTCATAACTCGTGCCCAACTTTTCAAATCGATAGCTTTTTAACCGCTTGTTGTAAGTTCTTCACAATTTGCATGTAAAGTTATAATGATTAGAACCCAACAGGGAATTAATTTCATAAAAAAAACATTGGTTATTATTGTTGCTTATTTGATTTATATAAATTTATAACGACCCATTGATGTAGTCAAAACTTAATGTTTACAGTATTTTAAGCTAAAAATAGCGAGTAAAAATCCATACACGGTAAAATTGACGTCTTGGCACGCTTTCGCCGTGGTTTTTTTGACACAATTAGACACTTGAGAAATTGTGTATTCCATTTCCGTTCATTCATAGGTGGAGACGAGGAACAATAACATTTATCATGAGTTTTAAAATGAAATTCTGCAGTTTACAAAACATCGCAATAAAAATGTATGACTATTTTTGCAAAGAGGCTAAACGAGGAAGATTATTTCATTCTTTAGAAAACCCTGAGAATAGGACAAGACACATTTTGGATTTATCTAAACGGTCATTTAATCGCTGGATTCAAGCACGTGACCGTCAATGCTCAAAATATAAAAAATCACAAGGAAGAGCAGAAATGTTGGATAATTTCGACAGTGAACTTATTAGAAGTGAAATTCGCAAAATGTTGGGTATGAATGAAACTGTTACAATAAGAAAATTAAAAGTATCGCTGAAAAAGAACAACAGTATTGAAATATCAAAGTCTACATTATGGAGGAATGTGAGAGCTGCAGGCTTTACATTCAGAAAGTATTCCAATGCACGAAACATTATCTGTGAGAAGCCACATATAGTAGTCATGAAAAGCAAGTACTTACGTGAAGTAAAAGAGGTGCGCAAGCAAGGTTATGATATTGTGTACTTGGATGAAACATGGATCAATGCTCACCACACTAACCAAAGGGAATGGCAGTCATCAGATGGAAAGATTAAGAGATTAATACCTAGCAGCAAATGACAGCGCATAATAATTGCTCATGCAGGTAGTCGACAACATGGACTAATACAGAATGCAGAGCTCATTTTTCTTTCAAAATCCATAGACAATCGAGATTATCACTCTGAGATGAATGGTCACATATTTAGACATTGGATTGAAAATTCTGTTCTCCCATCACTAGATCGACCATCTTGCCTAATAATGGACAATGCAGCGTACCACAACATTGTTGCACTTGAAGATAAAGTCCCGACGTCATCCAGTACAAAAGATGCTATTAAGATATGGCTCACAAAGGAGCACATACAATTTAATAACATGTACTTAAAACCTGAATTACTATCTCTAGTAAAGCAAAAACAAAGGACACAGATTTTTCAAATAGATATGATTATCCAAGAGCACGGTCATATAAGTTTGAGGCTGCCACCTTACCATGCTCATTTAAATCCAATAGAACTAATCTGGGCAAAATTAAAAGGACAAGTGGCAGATGAAAATACAACATTCAAAATATGCGATGCAAAGACTCTTGCTAATCTCACTTTATTAAAAATAGACAAAGATTATTGGGCTAAATGTGAAGACCACGTCTTAAAACAGGAAGAGGAATATTGGAAAAATGATGGTTTGTGGAATGTTCAACCCCAAACAGTTATTAATCTTTTAGACTCGTCTGATTAAGAATGAAAGTATATAGCCCCCACAATGTTGGCCACTATATTACCTTAAATTAGTTCAACAAACGGTCCTTTTCAGGACCACACAACTATGAAAATTGGACATACAGGTATAGGGAATAATAGAACAAAGGAGTATGTGTTAGCACTCGGAAAATTGACAGACAAACAACAATAGAAAAAAACGAAGAACAATATATGGTCCGAAGCGGGATCGAACCCGTACTCAGTGGCACCACGCCTTGCCACGAGAAGCGAACGCTTGGCACACTGCCACGCAGCCAACTAAACATTGGCTATTGTAGCAGTGTCTTACACGAAGGCGTACTCAATGACTATAGCATAGGGTTACGATCACAGACCGGAAATAAATTGTATATTTGTACTTTCCTATTAATGCAAGTATCTCCCAGTAGGCTGAATACTTGTGTTGTAGACAGACATTTATTGGACGAAACAGCACGAATAGTAGTTTCCAGTGGTTATATACTGGGTACAAATAATAATACATAAATATGTTCAAAGTTGAACGCATTCGAAAATAAATGTCTAAGGAAAATACTTGGTATAGAATGGAACGAATTCAAAACAACGAGGAAATTAGAGAAATCGCCAATCAACCACTAATATCTTCAGTAATAAAGAAAAGACGATGGTCATACGTTGGACATGTGATGAGAAGAGATAATAATCGAATAGCAAAGCAAGCCCTCATATGGGAAACAACAGGTAAAAGAAAAAGAGGAAGACCCAGGAGACACTGAAGAACATTGATGAGAGAGGCAAGAGCAGCAGGAATCGGCTCCTCAATGAGATAGAACTGCTTGCACAGAACAGAGACAGATGGCGAGATTTAATAAAATATCTTTAAAAAGAAAACTGCTAGAACAAAAATTCATATAGGAGAAGGTGTATCTTGGTCTACGCCCTATGGGCGGTTACGGCTCGAAAGGTCAATAGATAGATTATTATATGGGGAACTTCCGAGGCGATAATAGGGAATAATAGAACAAAGGAGTATGTGTTAGCACTCGGAAAAATTGACAGACAAACAACAATAGAAAAAAACGAAGAACAATATATGGTCCGAAGTGGGATCGAACCCGTACTCAGTGGCACCGCGCCTTGCCACGAGAAGCCGAACGCTTGGCACACTGGAAACTACTATTCGTGCTGTTTCGTCCAATAAATGTTTGTCTACAACACAAGTATTCAGCCCTACTGGGAGATACTTGCATTAATAGGAAAGTACAAATATACAATTTATTTCCGGTCTGTGACCGTTACCCTATGCTATAGTCATTGAGTACGCCTTCGTGTAAGACACTGCTACAATAGCCAATTTTTTAGTTGGCTGCGTGGCAGTGTGCCAAGCGTTCGGCTTCTCGTGGCAAGGCGCGGTGAAACTGAATACGGGTTCGATCCCGCTTCGGACCATATATTGTTCTTCGTTTTTTTCTATTGTTGTTTGTCTGTCAATTTTTCCGAGTGCTAACACATACTTCTTTGTTCTATTATTCCCTATTATCGCCTCGGAAGTTCCCCATATAATAATATTTATGTATTATTATTTGTATCCACATACAGGTATACCTTGATATTATCGTCCGTCCTCGAACTGAGAAGACAATAATTCTCCTGGCATTTCCCCATTACGGCCACGCCTTTACCTAGTGAAAATTAATCATAGACCAGCAACTACGGTAATTTCTATTATTTAGGGTTCACAATTTACAATTTTGACAAACATCAAAGAAATTCGCCGCTTTAAGAAAACTGCAGCTGCAAAATATTTGTTAAATATACATTTAAAGGGTCTTTTGCATTCTAATAACATTTGGAAAATTTCAACAGTTTTTAACAAACGGTTACTGAGCATTAGCGTTTTGAAGTTGGGCAAGTGATTTGAAACGAGCTATAGTTTCAGTTGTTTATAAATGGTCCACTGTGTTCATGTAATTTAGTTTCAGTTGTTTATAAATGGTCCACTGTGTTCATGTAATTTAGTTTCAGTTCTTTATAAATGGTCCACTGTGTTCATGTAATTTAGTTTCAGTTGTTTATAATTTTGTCCATTGTGTTTATGTGATTAGTGTTATTAATTACTCCACTGTATTAGAGTGTAACGCGCTAATGTGTGGCTGAATATTTAACGTATTTATTTGGTGATAAGTGACATATTTGCATTAGTTGTCATTCTGCTCTCCATATGCAGCAATCATCGGGACCATGTATGTCACAACCAACGGTACAGCCACAGATAATGTTTCACCGTCAGCCAAAATGACAAGCCAAACAAATACATCACCAACACACTTGTTCAGCACAATGACAACTCCAGCAACAACTACCTCACCGACTGCAGTGGTGCTTGCCAATATCACAATCACCAACACGATACAGAGCAAGACCGCCGCGGCTGAAGCACAGGCTGCCAGTGACAAGAGAGTGAACGAGGACGAGTGTAAGTCATGGCTGCTGAGCGGACGTACCTTCAGCATCAGCAAACATGCTTCCTGTTGTCACACCTCTACACACACCTCTCTCCAGACAGTCTAGCATCCCCCCTTCTATCAACTTCCCATCAATCAACATCTCTACACACACCTCTCTCCAGACAGTCTAGCAGTCCCCCTTCTATCAACTTCCCATCAATCAACATCTCTACACACACCTCTCTCCAGACAGTCTAGCATCCCCCCTTCTATCAACTTCCCATCAATCAACATCTATACACACACCTCTCTCCAGACAGTCTAGCATCCCCCTTCTATCAACTTCCCATCAATCAACATCTCTACACACACCTCTCTCCAGACAGTCTAGCATTCCCCCTTCTATCAACTTCCCATCAATCAACATCTCAACACACACCTCTCTCCAGACAGTCTAGCATTCCCCCTTCTATCAACTTCCCATCAATCAACATCTCTACACACACCTCTCTCCAGACAGTCTAGCATTCCCCCTTCTATCAACTTCCCATCAATCAACATCTCAACACACACCTCTCTCCAGACAGTCTAGCATTCCCCCTTCTATCAATTTCCCATCAATCAACATCTCAACACACACCTCTCTCCAGACAGTCTAGCATTCCCCCTTCTATCAACTTCCCATCAATCAACATCTCTACACACACCTCTCTCCAGACAGTCTAGCAGTCCCCCCCCCCTTCTATCAACTTCCCATCAATCAACATCTCTAATCGGGTCTGGTAATTAAAGCAACACTCACACGATAGTGCCAAGGGTAAAGGTTGTAAGAGCATATTATCTAGGGTAAAGGTCATAAGAGCATATTATCTAGGGTAAAGGTCATAAGAGCATATTATCTAGGGTAAAGGTCATAAGAGCATATTATCTAGGGTAAAGGTCATAAGAGCATATTATCTAGGGTAAAGGGCATAAGAGCATATTACCTAGGGTAAAGGTCATAAGAGCATATTATCTAGGATAAAGGTCATACGAACATATTATCTAGGGTAAAGGTCATAAGAGCATATTATCTAGGTAAAGATCATAAGAGCATATTATCTAGGGTAAAGGTCATAAGAGCATATTATCTAGGGTAAAGGTTATAAGAGCATATTATCTAGGTAAAGGTCATACGAGCATATTATCTAGGGTAAAGGTCATAAGAGCATATTATCTAGGGTAAAGGTCATAAGAGCATATTATCTAGGGTAAAGGTCATAAGAGCATATTATCTAGGGTAAAAGTCATAGAGCATATTATCTAGGGTAAAGGGCATAAGAGCATATTACCTAGGGTAAAGGTCATAAGAGCATATTACCTAGGGTAAAGGTCATAAGAGCATATTATCTAGGGTAAAAGTCATAAGAGCATATTATCTAGGGTAAAGGGCATAAGAGCATATTACCTAGGGTAAAGGTCATAAGAGCATATTACCTAGGGTAAAGGGCATAAGAGCATATTACCTAGGGTAAAGGTCATAAGAGCATATTACCTAGGGTAAAGGTCATAAGAGCATATTATCTAGGGTAAAAGTCATAAGAGCATATTATCTAGGGTAAAAGTCATAAGAGCATATTGTCTAGGGTAAAAGGTTAAAAGAGCATATTATCTAGGGTAAAGGTCATATATGGCCCTTTTCGTCTTGTCAGACGGTCTAGTGGAGGCTATTGCGTATTTTTTTGAGGTATTGTTTTTGCCGAACAGCTTCTCTCGTGGCTAATTCTACCAATGTTTGACATACACACGCGGTCACATAATGAACAGGTCAGGCTCGCTGGTCCACAGGGTTTACCATCCTTTTTCATGAGTCTCTTCTCTTCTAAGTCCTGTCTTAGAACAGTCTCAAATGTTGTTATACCGTTCCTTATACGTGCTCTCCATGATGTGCGATCACTTGCCAGATGTTGCCAGTCGTTTTCACAGATGGCGAAGTCTTTCAGAGATGATTTGCAGATATCTCTATATCGTAGTTTAGGTCTGCCGATTTGTCGTTTTCCGTGTTTTAGCTCGCCATATAGTATTTGCCTAGGAATGCGTTTTTCTTCCATCCGTTGGACATGCCCCAGCCATCTTAGCCTTCGACTTCTGAGCATCGACATGATTGTTAGGGTCTTAGCACGTTGCAGGACAGTTAAGTTGGTTATTTTGTCCTGCCATTTGATGTGCATTATTTTGCGGAGACATCGCATGTGGAAGACATTTAGTCTTTTTTCCTGGTTTGAGTATGTTGTCCAGGTTTCGGATCCATATAGTAGTGTGCTAAGCACACAAGTTTGATATATTAAGAGTTTAGTCTTTTGAGTTAGTTTCGTGTTGTTCCATGCCCTTTTTGTGAGTTTGCGAAGGTCGTAGCTGCCTTACCAATTCGACAGTTTATTTCTTCATCAAGAGAGATGTTTGCGTAACTGTGGATCCAAGATATGTAAATTTCTGTACTGATTCTAGTGGGCAGTCTTTTAGAGTAATAGATATAGGTTTGAAGTCACCTTGATTTAGTATTACTGTCTTCTGAACATTAATTGACAGTGAAAAAGGTCGCATGCTTTATCCAGGTTGTTGATCAGCGACTGTAGGGTGGCCTCACTATGAGCGACTAGGGCTGCATCGTCAGCAAATAAAAATTCTTTAAGTAGGGCAACATTTGTTTTGGTTTTTTGCTCTTAGTCGTGCTAGGTTGAACAGTGAGCCATCTGGTCTAGTGCGAATGTAAATATCTCCTGAGCTGTTTTCGAAGGTGTAATTTAGGAGGGCAGCAAAAAATATACCAAAAAGGGTGGGGGCGAGGACACATCCCTGTTTCACTCCTTTGTTGACTTTGAAATTCTCTGATGGACTCCCATCAAAATGGACTTTGCCATTCATGTCTTCATGGAAGGAAATTATCAGCCTAAGTAATTTAGGAGGGCAGCCTATGCCTTCTAACACCTTGTAGAGACCATCTCTGTTTACTGTGTCGAATGCCTTTGTGAGATCCACAAAGGCAATATAGAGCGGCATATTTTGTTCCCGACATTTTTCCTGCAGTTGTCTAAGAGTGAAGATCATATCTATGGTTGATCTCCCGGGTCTGAAACCGCATTGGGACTCGGGAAGCACCCGTTCTGCAAGTCTATGCAGGCGATTAAGTACGACTCTAGCAAAAGCTTTGCCTGTTGTGCTAAGGAGAGAAATGCCTCTGTAATTGTTGCAGTCACCCCTGTCTCCTTTATTCTTGTACAGCGTTATAATCTTAGCATTTCTCATATCATGAGGTATTTCTCCGTTTCTCCAGCATTTAATTAGCAGTTTGTATAGGTGTGGAAGTAGTACGCTTAGGTTGTCCTTTAGTACATCTGTGGGAATGTTGTCATTTCCTGCAGCTTTTCCTCTTGAGAGGGCATTTATAGCGTCAGCAAGTTCGTTCATAGTAGGCTCAACATCCAGTTCAAACATTGTAGGATATTTGGGTATTGATTGTGCTAGAGCTGTGTTTGCTGGTCTGTCGTCACTGTATAGATTAGAGTAGTGTTCAACCCATCTTTGCATTTGTTGTCCCTTGTCAGTAATAGGTTCTCCAAACTTGGATTTTAGGGGGCTAATTTTGTTATTTTTGGTCCAAGGGCCTTTTTTATATTGTCATGCATGGTTTTTGAGTCGCCCCTGTCTGAGGCTTTCTGTATTTCAGAGCATAGATTGTTCCAGTATTCGTTTGCGCATCTTCTTGCTTCGCGTTGTAGGGTGGCTTGCGCATGTTTGAGCTGATCCTTGGTGATTTGATTGGGATTATTATTGAAGTTCAGTAGAGCCTTTTTCTTATTAGCTATTAGTGGGTCTAGTCTTGCTGCATTTTCTTCGACCCAGTCGTTCTTTGAGAACCGTTTCTGGCCGTAGGTAGATAGAGCGCAGTTATAGATGTGTGTTCTCAGGGAGCACCAGTTGTCATCCACACTAGATGCATCTTCTACTACTTCTACCAGTTCATCAAACTTGGATCTAAAAATATCTTCGGTTGGTGTGGTTTTTGTCGCTGTGATGTTGATCTTGGCTGCTGCAGGCTCTCTTGATTTGTAGATACGACTACTTCTGGCTTTGATCTTACTAATGACTAGAGCGTGGTCTGTGTTGCAGTCTGCACTGTGATATGTTCGTGTTATTCTGATGTTATTTAAAGACTGCCTACGTGTAAGAACTAGGTCTAGTTGGTGCCAGTGACCACTTCTAGCATGACGCCATGTTACTTTATGCTTGTGTTTCACATTAAAGTATGTATTTGTTACACATAGGTGGTTATTTGAGCAGAATTCTAGGAGTCGCTGGCCATTTCCGTTGATTTTTCCAATGCCGTGGTGACCTAGACATGTTGGCCAATATTGCTGATCAGATCCTGTGCGTGCATTGAAATCACCGAGTAAGTATAATAGTTCCTCTTTTGGAAGTGAGTCAATGGTCATTTGCAGTTGTTGGTAGAAGTTGTCTTTCTCTTCGTCTGATGCAGCCAACGTTGGTGCATAGGCACTAATGATATTTATTGATCCACTCTTCGTATGTAGCTGGAGTATCATCAAGCGTTCAGACACTCCTTTTGGCGTGGTTATGGAGTTTATGTGTTTGTTATGTACAGCAAAGCCTACTCCATGTATACGTGGTTTTTCGGGGCTTAGGCCTTGCCAGAAAAAGGTATAGTTTTCTTCCTTTACAGAACCACAGTCTGAGAGTCTTGTTTCTTGTAGGGCAGCAATATCAACATGTAGCCTATTTAGTTCTTTATCTATGAGTGCTGTTGTTCTAATTTGTCCTTCTTTCAGTGTGCTTGTTTTAGTAAGTCCAGGGCACATGGTCCTTACGTTCCATGTGCCAAGTTTAAACATTGGTGCTTTCTTCCTCATTTCACTTTGCCTACTCTGCCTGGGCACAGGATATGGAGATAGTGCTTTACCCAGTCGCACTATCCCCCTCTCGACTTCGTTTCAAGGATTTCCGAAGGAGGGACAAAGTCCATACGTTCGGAATTGAAAGAAGGTGCAGGGGATGCCAGAAAGACGATTAACGCCGTCCACTGCCTTAGGGTCCCTCCCTCCGGATTTTTACTCTGGGTGTACTCCCATAACCTTCGATTCTAACTAGAAACTAGTCCACAAGGTAGTGGAGGGTTTTGTGGTCGAAGTTTCCCTTCTTCTAGACGGGTTGCCAGCCAAGGTTTACGAGTCCCGTCTACCCGGAGCGATATCTAAAGATACGCCTTTGTCAGGCTCAAGGTCATAAGAGCATATTATCTATGGTAAAGGTCATACGAGCATATTATCTAGGGTAAGGTTCATAAGAGGATATTATCTAGGGTAAAGGTCATAAGAACATATTGTGCAGGTTAAATGTCATAAGATAATACTTTACCGGTTAAAGGTCAAAAATGTAAAATGTGTACTTTGAAGGTCACAAAGTATATTGTGTAGGTTAAAGGTTATGAGAGAAAAGTATGCAATTCTATCAAAGATCACATTTAAAACCTGTCACTAATAATCACTGCTAATCCTGCCACAATCACTGCTAATCCTGTCACAATCACTGCTAATCCTGTCACAATCACTGCTAATCCTGTCACAATCACTGCTAATCCTGTCACAATCACTGCTAATCCTGTCACAATCACTGCTAATCCTGTCACAATCACTGCTAATCTTGCAATCAGCAATCACTGACAATTCTGACACTAACACTGCCTTTCCTGCCATCGACAGTCACTGCTAATCCTATCACAATCATTGCTAATCCTGTCCCAAACAATCACTCAAATACACAATCATGTCCCCAACAATCACTCAAACACACAATCCTGTCTCCAACAATCACTCACACACAATCCTGTCCCCAACAATCACTCAAATACACAATCATGTCCCCAACAATCACTCAAACACACAATCCTGTTTCCAACAATCATTCAGACACACAATCCTGCCCCCCCCCCCCCCCCCCCGAATCGCTCAAACACATAATCATGTCCCCAAGAATCACTCAAACACACAATCCTGTCCCAAACAATCACTCAAACACACAATCCTGACTCTAAAAATCACTCAAACAAACAATCCTGTCCCAAACAATCACTCAAACACACAATCCTGTCTCCAAAAATCCCTACAACACACAAGCCTGTCTCCAACAATCACTCAAACACACAATCTTGTCTCCAACAATCACTCAAACACACAATCCTGTCTGCAACAATCACTCAAACACACAATCCTGTCTACAACAATCACTCAGACACACAATCCTGTCTCCAACAATCACTCAGACACACAATCCTGTCTCCAACAATCACTCAGACACACAATCCTGTCTACAACAATCACTCAAGCACACAACCCTGTCACACCTCGTCCCTAAAATGATCTAACAAAGTAGCCAAACAATGTATTCGATTTTTCCATTGTGACATTTCAGTGAGTGACGCCATGATAGGGGCCATAGTTGGCGGATGCCTGGGAATGTTGCTGACCTTTGTCGTGTTTGTCTTCTACTGGGCCGGTAAGTGTGCTCTCTCGTGCTGCCCACTTGCTCAACCTCTCTACACTTGTACTATAACACACACAAATACACGCATTGCTCACTCCCTCTCTATCTCTCTATCTACTTCTGTCTGTTTACTTCTGTCTGTCTGCTTCTGTCTGTCTACTTCTGTCTGTCTACTTCTGTGTATGCATGACATCAGACAAACTGTTGAACCAAAACCCTACAAAGAAAACCCAACAAAGCAGGAACAACTTTTGTTGAGCTCGTTGCATCAAGAGACAACAGAACCAGTTCTCTCTATTCATCTATTCTAGAACAATGTCTCTATTTCCTAGGTACAAATAATAATACATAAATATTATTATATGGGGAACTTCCGAGGCGATAATAGGGAATAATAGAACAAAGAAGTATGTGTTAGCACTCGTTTCTTCGTTTTTTTCTATTGTTGTTTCTCTATTTCCTACCAGTCTAGGCCATTTTTCCTGAAAGTTTCCACGACTTCTCTTCTGCAAGTATTCATGAGTCTTTTTGTTTTCTCATTCCCTGCCTTGCTATGTTCACTTACGTTTTTCTATGAGTACGCCCAATCTCCATTTTAAATTTCATAATTTGTTGCTGGAATGTTGCCCTCCTTGTTATCTCATGATGTCTTCATGAATATTTGTTCATGTAGAAAACCAAGATGATATAGTAAAAAAGTAAAGTACCCCCCGTCACGCCAAGTGGCGTATAGGGAAATATGGTGTTAGTGACCCTATATTTTACAGACCTTCAGCACATGATTTTGGGGTAATGTGGTCGGTATTACGCCCGTGCTGCTTTTACTTTCCCAGAAAAAATCCGGTACCCATTTAAGGCTGGGTGAACCCGGAGCCGTCGGTTGGGATCGAACACTACCCCTTGTCCGTAGTAGTCCAGTTCACTAACCACTGAGCTATCGCGGCTCCTACTAATTTTTAGGGAATTAGTAAAACCCAGGTGTCCTCGCCAGGATTACGAACCCCGGATGTTGCCGATGATATCCATTGACAAAAACAAAATGTCCAGATCATCATCAACAATGGAGAACTTGAAATTGTAACAAACTATTTGGGACCTGTCGTAACTAACAATGAAGAACTTGAAATTGTAACAAACTATTTGGGACCTGTCGTAACTAACAATGAAGAACTTGAAATTGTAACAAACTATTTGGGACCTGTCGTAACTAACAATGAAGAACTTGAAATTGTAACAAACTATTTGGGACCTGTCGTAACTAACAATGAAGAACTTGAAATTGTAACAAACTATTTGGGACCTGTCGTAACTAACAATGAAGAACTTGAAATTGTAACAAACTATTTGGGACCTGTCGTAACTAACAATGAAGAACTTGAAATTGTAACAAACTATTTGGGACCTGTCGTAACTAACAATGAAGACAGCCAGAAAAAGATCAAAAGAAGATTAGCAATAGCAGCACAAATATTGAATGCCATGAAGAACATGTGGCACAATACCAGCAAATCAGTAAAATATAAATTACTGGGGACATGATTCTTCCCGATAGTAAAATATGATTGTAAATCATGGACAATCTCTCAAATAATAAGGAAGAAAATCAATTCATTCGGAAAAAAATGCTACAGAAAAATCCTTAAGATTCCTTGGATAACAAACAAGAGCAATAAAGACATTAACAGATGTAAACATGTAAAACAATGGGGTTATAAACATCGTTCTGCAGTGAAAATGAAAATTCTATGGCCACGTCAACAGACACAGCGACCTGGATAGAACAATAATGGAGGGCATCGTTCCTGGGCGACACATCAGGGGCAGACCAAGAAAAAGTTAGTTTCAAGATATCAAGGAGATTTTGAACAGGACAACAGAAGTGGGAGATCTGGCTAGAGAAAGAGATTCTTTCAGACGGGCTGTGGTGAATGTAACTTTATGTGGGAGATCTGGCTAGAGACAGAGATTTTTTACAGACGGGCTGTGGTGAATGTAACGTTATGTGGGAGATCTGGCTAGAGACAGAGAGTCTTTCAGACGGGCTGTGATGAATGTAACGTTCTGTGGGAGATCTGGCTAGAGACAGAGATTCTTTCAGACGGGCTGTGATGAATGTAACGTTCTGTGGGAGATCTGGCTAGAGACATAGATTCTTTCAGACGGGCTGTGGTGAATGTAACGTTCTGTGGGAGATCTGGCTAGAGACATAGATTCCTTCAGACGGGCTGTGGTGAATGTAACGTTCTGGGGGAGATCTGGCTAGAGACATAGATTCTTTCAGATGGGCTGTGGTGAATGTAACGTTCTGGGGGAGATCTGGCTAGAGACATAGATTCTTTCAGACGGGCTGTGGTGAATGTAACGTTCTGGGGGAGATCTGGCTAGAGACATAGATTCTTTCAGACGGGCTGTGGTGAATGTAACGTTCTGTGGGAGATCTGGCTAGAGACATAGATTCTTTCAGACGGGCTGTGGTGAATGTAACGTTCTGGGGGAGATCTGGCTAGAGACATAGATTCTTTCAGATGGGCTGTGGTGAATGTAACGTTCTGTGGGAGATCTGGCTAGAGACAAAGATTCTTTCAGATGGGCTGTGTGTGGTGAATGTAACGTTATGTGGGAGACCTGGCTAGAGACTGAGATTCTTTCAGACGGGCTGTGGTGAATGTAACGTTCTGTGGGAGATCTGGCTAGAGACAGTGATTTTTTCAGACGGGCTGTGGTGAATGTAACGTTCTGTGGGAGATCTGGCTAGAGACAGTGATTCTTTCAGACGGGCTGTGGTGAATGTAACGTTCTGTGGGAGATCTGGCTAGAGACAGAGAGTCTTTCAGACGGGCTGTGGTGAATGCAATGTTCTGCAAAAGACATGCGATTTGATGATGATGATGATGATGGTAATAGTTTAATCCTATTTAGCACAATTCTAAAGACCTTGCTGGGCACCGAAGGCAAGGAAATGCCCCAACAGTTCTTACACTCTGATATGTGACCCCTACAGTTCTTACACTCTGATATGTGACCCCTACAGTTCTTACACTCTGATATGTGACCCCTACAGTTCTTACACTCTGATATGTGACCCCTACAGTTCTTACACTCTGATATGTGACCCCTACAGTTCTTACACTCTGATATGTGACCCCTACAGTTCTTACACTCTGATATGTGACCCCTACAGTTCTTACACCCTGATATGTGACCCCTACAGTTCTTACACCCTGATATGTGACCCCTACAGTTCTTACACTCTGATATATGACCCCTACAGTTCTTACACTCTGATATGTGACCCCTACAGTTCTTACACTCTGATATGTGACCCCTACAGTTCTTACACTCTGATATGTGACCCCTACAGTTCTTACACTCTGATATGTGACCCCTACAGTTCTTACACTCTGATATGTGACCCCTACAGTTCTTACACTCTGATATATGACCCCTACAGTTCTTACACTCTGATATGTGACCCCTACAGTTATTACACTCTGATATGTGACCCCATACAGTTCTTACACTCTGATATGTGACCCCTACAGTTATTACACTCAGATATGTCTCCTTTCTGTGAAAGTTTGATGACATGTACCTCTCCTTGCCTAATCTTGTTGAACAACTTTAGGATGTTCTATGTTGTTTCTGTGCTTATCATTAGAACATCTGTCGTGACGTCATCTCGCCCTGGAGCATTATTCACTTGATCGCTGTAAGGGCGTCTTTGATTTCCGTGTTGATCTCACGTATATCTTCTGGTTCTGTGCTGATATCAAGTATATCTTCTGGTTCTGTGCTGATATCAAGTATATCTTCTGGTTCTGTGCTAGTATCAAGTATATCTTCTGGTTCTGTGCTGATATCACGTATATCTTCTGGTTCTGTGCTGATATCAAGTATATCTTCTGGTTCTGTGCTGATATCACGTATATCTTCTGGTTCTGTGCTGATATCAAGTATATCTTCTGGTTCTGTGCTGATATCAAGTATATCTTCTGGTTCTGTGCTGATATCAAGTATATCTTCTGGTTCTGTGCTGATATCAAGTATATCTTCTGGTTCTGTGCTGATATCAAGTATATCTTATGGTTCCTTGCTGATATCAAGTATATCTTATGGTTCCGTGCTGATATCAAGTATATCTTCTGGTTCTGTGCTGATATCAAGTATATCTTCTGGTTCTGTGCTGATATCAAGTATATCTTCTGGTTCTGTGCTGATATCAAGTATATCTTCTGGTTCTGTGCTGATATCAAGTATATCTTCTGGTTCTGTGCTGATATCAAGTATATCTTCTGGTTCTGTGCTGATATCAAGTATATCTTCTGGTTCTGTGCTGATATCAAGTATATCTTCTGGTTCTGTGCTGATATCAAGTATATCTTCTGGTTCTGTGCTGATATCAAGTATATCTTCTGGTTCTGTGCTGATATCACGTATATCTTCTGGTTCTGTGCTGATATCAAGTATATCTTCTGGTTCTGTGCTGATATCAAGTATATCTTCTGGTTCTGTGCTGATATCAAGTATATCTTCTGGTTCTGTGCTGATATCAAGTATATCTTCTGGTTCTGTGCTGATATCAAGTATATCTTCTGGTTCTGTGCTGATATCAAGTATATCTTCTGGTTCTGTGCTGATATCAAGTATATCTTCTGGTTCTGTGCTGATATCAAGTATATCTTCTGGTTCTGTGCTGATATCAAGTATATCTTCTGGTTCTGTGCTGATATCAAGTATATCTTCTGGTTCTGTGCTGATATCAAGTATATCTTCTGGTTCTGTGCTGGTATCAAGTATATCTTCTGGTTCTGTGCTGATATCAAGTATATCTTCTGGTTCTGTGCTGGTATCAAGTATATCTTCTGGTTCTGTGCTGATATCAAGTATATCTTCTGGTTCTGTGCTGATATCAAGTATATCTTCTGGTTCTGTGCTGATATCAAGTATATCTTCTGGTTCTGTGCTGTTATCAAGTATATCTTCTGGTTCTGTGCTGATATCAAGTATATCTTCTGGTTCTGTGCTGGTATCAAGTATATCTTCTGGTTCTGTGCTGATATCAAGTATATCTTCTGGTTCTGTGCTGATATCAAGTATATCTTCTGGTTCTGTGCTGATATCAAGTATATCTTCTGGTTCTGTGCTGATATCAAGTATATCTTCTGGTTCTGTGCTGATATCAAGTATATCTTCTGGTTCTGTGCTGATATCAAGTATATCTTATGGTTCTGTGCTGATATCAAGTATATCTTATGGTTCTGTGCTGATATCAAGTATATCTTCTGGTTCTGTGCTGATATCAAGTATATCTTCTGGTTCTGTGCTGATATCAAGTATATCTTCTGGTTCTGTGCTGATATCAAGTATATCTTCTGGTTCTGTGCTGATATCAAGTATATCTTCTGGTTCTGTGCTGATATCAAGTATATCTTCTGGTTCTGTGCTGGTATCAAGTATATCTTCTGGTTCTGTGCTGATATCAAGTATATCTTCTGGTTCTGTGCTGGTATCAAGTATATCTTCTGGTTCTGTGCTGATATCAAGTATATCTTCTGGTTCTGTGCTGATATCAAGTATATCTTCTGGTTCTGTGCTGATATCAAGTATATCTTCTGGTTCTGTGCTGATATCAAATATATCTTCTGGTTCTGTGCTGATATCAAGTATATCTTCTGGTTCTGTGCTGATATCAAGTATATCTTCTGGTTCTGTGCTGATATCAAGTATATCTTCTGGTTCTGTGCTGATATCAAGTATATCTTCTGGTTCTGTGCTGATATCAAGTATATCTTCTGGTTCTGTGCTGATATCAAGTATATCTTCTGGTTCTGTGCTGATATCAAGTATATCTTCTGGTTCTGTGCTGATATCAAGTATATCTTCTGGTTCTGTGCTGATATCAAGTATATCTTCTGGTTCTGTGCTGATATCAAGTATATCTTCTGGTTCTGTGCTGATATCAAGTATATCTTCTGGTTCTGTGCTGATATCAAGTATATCTTCTGGTTCTGTGCTGATATCAAGTATATCTTCTGGTTCTGTGCTGATATCAAGTATATCTTCTGGTTCTGTGCTGATATCAAGTATATCTTCTGGTTCTGTGCTGATATCAAGTATATCTTCTGGTTCTGTGCTGATATCAAGTATATCTTCTGGTTCTGTGCTGATATCAAGTATATCTTCTGGTTCTGTGCTGATATCAAGTATATCTTCTGGTTCTGTGCTGATATCAAGTATATCTTCTGGTTCTGTGCTGATATCAAGTATATCTTCTGGTTCTGTGCTGATATCAAGTATATCTTCTGGTTCTGTGCTGATATCAAGTATATCTTCTGGCTCTGTGCTGATATCAAGTATATCTTCTGATTCTGTGCTGATATCAAGTATATCTTCTGGTTCTGTGCTGATATCAAGTATATCTTCTGGTTCTGTGCTGATATCAAGTATATCTTCTGGTTCTGTGCTGATATCAAGTATATCTTCTGGTTCTGTGCTGATATCAAGTATATCTTCTGGTTCTGTGCTGATATCAAGTATATCTTCTGGTTCTGTGCTGATATCAAGTATATCTTCTGGTTCTGTGCTGATATCAAGTATATCTTCTGGTTCTGTGCTGATATCAAGTATATCTTCTGGTTCTGTGCTGATATCAAGTATATCTTCTGGTTCTGTGCTGATATCAAGTATATCTTCTGGTTCTGCGCTGATATCAAGTATATCTTCTGGTTCTGTGCTGATATCAAGTATATCTTCTGGTTCTGCGCTGATTTCAAGTATATCTTCTGGTTCTGTGCTGGTATCAAGTATATCTTCTGGTTCTGTGCTGATATCAAGTATACCTTCTGGTTCTGTGCTGATATCAAGTATATCTTCTGGTTCTGTGCTGATATCAAGTATATCTTTTGGTTCTGTGCTGATATCAAGTATATCTTCTGGTTCTGTGCTGATATCAAGTATATCTTCTGGTTCTGTGCTGATATCAAGTATATCTTCTGGTTCTGTGCTGATATCAAGTATATCTTCTGGTTCTGTGCTGGTATCAAGTATATCTTCTGGCTCTGTGCTGATATCAAGTATATCTTCTGGTTCTGTGCTGATATCAAGTATATCTTCTGGTTCTGTGCTGGTAGCAAGTATATCTTCTGGTTCTGTGCTGATATCAAGTATATCTTCTGGTTCTGTGCTGATATCAAGTATATCTTCTGGTTCTGTGCTGATATCAAGTATATCTTCTGGTTCTGTGCTGATATCAAGTATATCTTCTGGTTCTGTGCTGATATCAAGTATATCTTCTGGTTCTGTGCTGATATCAAGTATATCTTCTGGTTCTGTGCTGATATCAAGTATATCTTCTGGTTCTGTGCTGATATCAAGTATATCTTCTGTTTCTGTCCTGATATCAAGTATATCTTCTGGTTCTGTGCTGGTATCAAGTATATCTTCTGGTTCTGTGCTGATATCAAGTATATCTTCTGGTTCTGTGCTGATATCAAGTATATCTTCTGGTTCTGTGCTGATATCAAGTATATCTTCTGGTTCTGTGCTGATATCAAATATATCTTCTGGTTCTGTACTGATATCAAGTATTTCATCTGACTCTGTGCTGATATCAAGTATATCTTCTGGTTCTGTGCTGATATCAAGTATATCTTCTGGTTCTGTACTGATATCAAGCATTTCATCTGACTCTGATATAACTTTTTGCAGATGGCGATGTCTATTGAGGAAAGTTCTGAAATGATCGACCCTTTTAACAATTCCGCTTCTGACGTTCAGACTTTAAAATCTTTGCTATTAGAGGACTGGTTGGTCTCGAGGCAAGACGCCGGCCTCCAGACAGAGAGGTTGTGGGTTCAAATCCCGGCTGCACCAGTTGGGATTTTTATTTATGATTTCTCTCTGCGGCTACCACCCCTGGTCTCAGCAGCGAGGTCTGGCTTGAAACGTCAATTACTCATCGACGGAAAAAATATTACAACCTCCGAAGTCGGTCGAGGGACCCCAGTGCACACAGCTGCCAGGGAAAAATAGATTAACCCGCAAAATTCAGTTCCTAGTCTCTAGCAACTTCGTCAGAGGTTAAAACTGGCGAACGGGAAAAAAAAAATCTTTGCTATTGATGAGCTCATCTATTCTATACGTTATGTTTGATGAGCTCATCTATTCTATACGTTATGTTTGATGAGCTCATTTATTCTATACGTTATGTTTGATGAGCTCATTTATTCTATACGTTATGTTTGATGAGCTCATCTATTCTATACGTTATGTTTGATGAGCTCATCTATTCTATACGTTATGTTTGATGAGCTCATTTATTCTATACGTTATGTTTGATGAGCTCATCTATTCTATACGTTATGTTTGATTAGCTCATTTATTCTATACTTTATGTTTGATGAGCTCATTTATTCTATACGTTATGTTTGATGAGCTCATCTATTCTAAACGCTATGTTTGATGAGCTCATCTATTCTAAACGCTATGTTTGATGAGCTTATCTATTCTAAACGCTATGTTTGATGAGCTCATCTATTCTATATGCTATGTTTAATGAGCTCATCTATTCTATGCGCTATGTTTGATGAGTTCATCTATACTATAAGCTATGTTTAATGAGCTCATCTATTCTATATGCTATGTTTGATGAGCTCATCTATTCTAAACGCTATGTTTGATGAGCTCATCTTTTCTATACGCTATGTTTGATGAGTTCATCTATTCTACACACTATGTTTAATGAGTTCATCTATTCTATATGCTATGTATTATGAGCTCATCTATTCTACATGCTATGTTTGATGAGCTCATCTATTCTATACGCTGTTTAATGAGCTCATCTATTCTACACGCTATGTTTGATGAGCTCATCTATTCTACACGCTATGTTTGATGAGCTCATCTATTCTATACGCTATGTTTCATGAATTCATCTATTCTACACGCTATGTTTGATCAGCTCATCTATTCTATATGCTCTGTTTAATAAGTTCATCTATTCTACACGCTATGTTTGATGAGTTAATCTATTCTATACGCTATGTTTGATGAGCACATCTATTCTATACGCTCTGTTTGATGAGCACATCTATTCTATATGCTCTGTTTAATGAGTTCATCTATTCTACACGCTATGTTTGATGAGTTCATCTATTCTATATGCTATGTTTGATGAGCTCATCTATTCCATACGCTGTGTTTGATGAGTTCATCTATTCTACACGTTATGTTTGATGAGTTCATCTATTCTAGACGACATGTTTGATGAGCTCATCTATTCTATACGCAATGTTTGATGAACATCTATTCTATACGCTATGTTTGATGAGTTCATCTGTTCTATATGCTATGTTTGATGAGCTCATCTATTCTACAGGCTATGTTTGATGAGCTCATCTATTCTGTACGCTATGTTTGATGAGTTCATCTATTCCATACGCTATTTTTAATGAGCTCATCTATTCTATACGCTATGTTTGATGAGCTCATCTATTTTACAGGCTATGTTTGAAGAGTTCATCTATTCTATATGCTATGTTTGATGAGCTCATCTATTCTATACGCTATGATTGATGAGCTCATCTTTTCTATACGCTATGTTTGATGAGTTCATCTATTCTACATGCTATGTTTGATGAGCTCATCTATTCTATACGCCATGTTTGATGAATTCATCTATTCTATACGCTATGTTTGATGAGCTCATCTATTCTATACGCCATGTTTGATGAGTTCATCTATTCTATATGCTATGTT
The DNA here is from genome assembly GCA_032433765.1 of Megaustenia siamemsis. Lineage (NCBI taxonomy): Eukaryota > Metazoa > Mollusca > Gastropoda > Stylommatophora > Ariophantidae > Megaustenia > Megaustenia siamemsis. The sequence continues at coordinate 99,067,592 of JAVIAB010000047.1, read as the reverse complement.
TGATGAGCTGATCTATTCTATACGCCATGTTTGATGAGTTCATCTTTTCTATACACTATGTTTGATGAGCTCATCTATTCTATACGCCATGTTTGATGAGTTCATCTTTTCTATACACTATGTTTGATGAGCTCATCTATTCTATACGCTCTGTTTAATGACGTCTTGATTATATCGAACACTCCCCTCATATTGCTCTTACTAACAGCTTTTTTCTGCTTCTCTTGTCATCTTATCTATGTCTGTCTGTCATTCTTTGTGCTTCTTTTCTCTCCCTTGCGTGTCGTATTGTATCATCCCTGTGCTGGGCATTGTATCATCTGTGTGTTGGGCATTGTATCATCTCTGTGCTGGGCATTGTATCATCCCTGTGCTGGGTATTTTATCATCTCTGTGCTGGGCATTGTATCATCCCTGTGTTGGGCAGTGTATCATATGTGTGCTGGGCATTGTATCATCTCTGTGCTGGGCATTGTATCATCTCTGTGCTGGGCATTGTATCATCCCTGTGCTGGGTATTTTATCATCTCTGTGCTGGGCATTGTATCATCTCTGTGCTGGGCATTGTATCATCCCTGTGCTGGGTATTTTATCATCTCTGTGCTGGGCATTGTATCATCCCTGTGCTGGGTATTTTATCATCCCTGTGTTGGGCATTGTATCATATGTGTGCTGGGCATTCCGCTTTTCAAAGTGACATGAACAGTAAGTTGATAATGTCAACGACAGTAAGTTGATAATGTCAAAGACAGTAAGTTGATAATGTCAAAGACAGTAAGTTGATAATGTCAAAGACAGTAAGTTGATAATGTAAACGACAGTAAGTTGATAGAGTCAAACACAGTAATTTGATAATGTCAAAGACAGTAAGTTGATAATGTCAAAGACAGTAAGTTGATAATGTCAAAGACAGTAAGTTGATAATGTCAAAGATGCTACGACAGTAAGTTGATAATGTAAACGACAGTAAGTTGATAGTGTCAACGACAGTAAGTTGATAATGTCAAAGACAGTAAGTTGATAATGTCAACGACAGTAAGTTGATAATGTCAAAGACAGTAAGTTGATAATGTCAACGACAGTAAGTTGATAATGTCAAAGACAGTAAGTTGATAATGTCAACGACAGTAAGCTGGTAATGTCAACGACAGTAAGTTGATAATGCCAAAGACACTAAGTTGATCATTTGAATTAATTATGTACAGTAGACAAACAATTACTAAATCACAATTAAGAAAGATCAATACATGTGAGATGCGATGCTTAAGAAAAGTAACAAACAACAAAAGAAGAGATAGAATACCAAATGAAACCATAAGAAAAATAGTATGAACAAAACCCTGCCAAGAATATATAGAACAACAACAACTTAAATGGTTTGGCCACCTGGTCAGAATGAATCCTCACCAATCACCATCAAGGGCGTTCTTCTCGAGAATGCATGGAAAAAGACCAAGGGGAAGACCCAGACGAAGATGGATAGATGCAGTGACAGAGACATGTAACAACAAAGGAAAATCACTAATTCAGACAGTTCGAGCAGCACAAGAACGACAAATGATATAAACCACGACACCTTTTAGGTATCAGTGAAAGAGAAAAAAGGGAGATGGATAGATGCAGTGACAGAGACATGTAACAACAAAGGAAAATCACTAATTCAGACAGTTCGAGCAGCTCAAGAACGACAAATGATATAAACCACGACACCTTTTAGGTATCAGTGAAAGAGAAAAGAGGAAGAAGAAGATAAACAAATGAAGAAAACGATTAGATACCACAAAGATGAGATTTCTCAGAAGAATGTTGAAAGTTTCCTGGACAGCTAAAAAGACCCACGAGGACATTCTCCAAGATTCCAACAAAAAGGGAGCTCCTAAAAACATCAGACAAAGGTAAAATATCTTTAAAAGAATTGAAAACTGCTAGAATAAAAAAATTTAGATAAGAGAAGGAGTACCTTGGTCTAAGCCCTATGTGCCGGCTACGGCTCGAAAGGTCAATAGATAGATAGAAAAAACATCAGAAAAAAACAATCAACATTTTCTTTTTGGCACATCATGAGAAAAGGAAAGTTGGAATACTTGGTTATAGCTGGCAAAATACAGGGAAAGAGAGATCGTGGACGATAAAGAGAAAAGATACTGGATAACTTGGTGTCATGGCATGGAAAACAGTCAACAACAGAACTGATGCGATGCACTGTGGATAGAGGGAGCCGTGATAGCTCAGTGGTTAGTGAACTGGACTACAAAGGACAAGAGTTCGATCCCATTCGACGGCTTCCAGGTTCACCCATCCTTAAATGGGTACCGAATTTTTTTTATGGGAAAGTAAAGCGACACGGGTGTAATACCGACCACATTACCGCAAAAATCATGTGCCGATGGTCTGTAAAAATTATGGTCACTAACACCATATTCCCCATACGTCACTTGGCGTGACGGGGGCTCTTTACATTTTTTTGTTGAACCTGTGGATAGAGGATTGTATGAGGACATGAACGCCGCCAACAATCTGTATGGCACGTTATAATGATGAATCATGTCAAAGACGGATGTGTCAGGCGGGAAGGCGCAGATATCTTAGCCTGATGTGTACTAGCGACACGGCGCTGAAGAAGAACAAGAAGATAACGTCAAAAACATTAGGACATGTGAGAAGATTAAATTGAAATCGAATTAGTTAATACAGTAGAAACGCTACACTGACAATGAAGGACTCACGTCCAGTAATTAAACTCTCCTTATTGGCTGTCTCTCGTAAATGTTGATTAAATAAACTCTTCTGATTGGCTGTCTCTCGTAAACGTTGATTAAATCAACTCATCTGATTGGCTGTCTCTCGTAAACGTTGATTAAATCAACTCTTCTGATTGGCTGTCTCTCGTAAACATTGATTAAATCAACTCTTCTGATTGGTTGTCTCTCGTAAACATCGATTAAATCAACTCTTCTGATTGGCTGTCTCTCGTAAACATGGATTAAATCAACTCTTCTGATTGGCTGTCTCTCGTAAACATCAATTAAATCAACTCTTCTGATTGGCTGTCTCTCGTAAACATCGATTAAATCAACTCTTCTGATTGGCTGTCTCTCGTAACCGTTGATTAAATCAACTCGTCGATTACATAAAATGATTGGCTGTCTCTTGCAGGAAACGACGTTTACGTATTGAGGGTAAGTCAACAACCAGTGTGTGGGATTACCTCCTCTCCCAGACGTTCACCGTCCGCAGCGCTAAGGGCTACGACCCTTTCTCCAGCGTCCGTTCCTCGGCCAGTTCCGACGGCGATCCCGGTAGTCCAATCATCCGGTGAGAACAAGAGTGACTTTGTCTTTATATCTAATTGTTGTCACAGTTTATATCTAATTGTTGTCACAGTTTATATCTAATTATTGTGACAGTTTATAGCGCATTGTTGTCACAGTTTATATCTAATTGTTGTCACAGTTTATATCTAATTTTTGTTACAGTTTATATCTAATTGTTGTCACAGTTTATATCTAATTTTTGTTACAGTTTATATCTAATTGTTGTCACAGTTTATATCTAATTGTTGTGACAGTTTATATCTAATTTTTGTTACAGTTTATATTTAATTGTTGTCACAGTTTATATCTAATTGTTGTCACAGTTTATATCTAATTGTTGTTACAGTTTATATCTAATTGTTGTCACAGTTTATATCTAATTGTTGTCACAGTTTATATCTAATTGTTGTCACAGTTTATATCTAATTATTGTCACAGTTTATATCTAATTGTTGTCACAGTTTATATATAATTGTTGTCACAGTTTATATCTAATTGTTGTCACAGTTTATATCTAATTGTTGTCACAGTTTATATCTAATTGTTGTCACAGTTTATATCTAATTGTTGTCACAGTTTATATCTAATTGTTGTCACAGTTTATATCTAATTGTTGTCACAGTTTATATCTAATTGTTGTTACAGTTTATATTTAATTGTTGTCACAGTTTATATCTAATTGTTGTCACAGTTTATATCTAATTGTTGTTACAGTTTATATCTAATTGTTGTCACAGTTTATATCTAATTGTTGTTACAGTTTATATCTAATTGTTGTCACAGTTTATATCTAATTGTTGTCACAGTTTATATCTAATTGTTGTCACAGTTTATATATAATTGTTGTCACAGTTTATATCTAATTGTTGTCACAGTTTATATCTAATTGTTGTCACAGTTTATATCTAATTGTTGTCACAGTTTATATCTAATTGTTGTTACAGTTTATATCTAATTGTTGTCACAGTTTATATCTAATTGTTGTCACAGTTTATATCTAATTTTTGTTACAGTTTATATCTAATTGTTGTCACAGTTTATATCTAATTGTTGTCACAGTTTATATCTAATTGTTGTCACAGTTTATATCTAATTGTTGTCACAGTTTATATCTAATTGTTGTTACAGTTTATATATAATTCTTGTTACAGTTTATATCTAATTGTTGTCACAGTTTATATCTAATTGTTGTTACAGTTTATATCTAATTGTTGTCACAGTTTATATCTAATTGTTGTCACAGTTTATATCTAATTCTTGTTACAGTTTATATCTAATTGTTGTCACAGTTTATAGCTCATTGGTGTCTACTGAAACTACTACTACAATTACTACGACAACAACTACTACTACTATCACTGCTACTACTACAATCACTTAAAACAACTATAATCACAATTACTGCAAGAACTACTACAACAAATACTGCAACAATACTTCTACTATCACTGTTACTATTACAACTACTGCTACAATTACTACAACAATACTTCTACTATCACTGTTACTATTACAACTACTGCTACAATTACTGCAACAATACTTCTACTATCACTGCTACTATTACAACTACTGCTACAATTACTGCAACAATACTTCTACTATCACTGCTACTATTACAACTACTGCTACAATTACTGCAACAATACTTCTACTGTCACTGCTACTATTACAACTACTGCAAAAATTACTGCAACAAACTACTACTACAATTACAACAATAATTGCTACTACCATTTGCACTGCTACTATTACAACTGTTATGATTGCTACATCACTACTTGTACTATAACTGTTACTACGTTATACTACTACTTTTAGTGATACTACTACAGTTGTTACTTTGTTACGCCACTACAACTACTCCAATGTTATGCTACTATTACCACAATTATTAATAGTTCACAATACCACTACTGCTATATTATACTATTACTATATTACACTAAAACCAACTAATAATATTTTGCACCACTACAACTATGTCTATATTATATTATTTCTGCTGGTCATGCTACTACTATTATTACTATGTAATATTACTACTACTACTACCACCACTACTATTACTATGTAATATTACTACTACTACTACCACCACTACTATTACTATGTAATATTACTACTACTACAACCACTACTACTATTACTATGTAATATTACTACTACTACAACCACTACTACTATTACTATGTAATATTACTACTACTACTACCGCCACTACTATTACTATGTAATATTACTACTACTACTACTTCCACTACTATTACTATGTAATATTACTACTACTACCACCACTACTATTACTATGTAATATTACTACTACTACTACCACTACTATTACTATGTAATATTACTACTACTACTACCACTACTATTACTATGTAATATTACTACTACTACTACCACTAATATTACTATGTAATATTACTACTACTACTATCACCACTACTATTGCTATGTAATATTACTACTACTACTACCACTACTATTACTATGTAATATTACTACTACTACTACTACCACCACTACTATTACTATGTAATATTACTACTACTACTACCACTAATATTACTATGTAATATTACTACTACTACTACCACTACTTTTACTATGTAATATTACTACTACCACTACTATTACTATGTAATATTACTACTACTACCACCACTACTATTACTATGTAATATTACTACTACTACTACCACTACTATTACTATGTAAAACTGCTACTACTACTACTACCACTACTACTATTACTATGTAATATTACTACTACTACTACCACTACTATTACTATGTCATACTGCTACTACTACAACTACCACCACTACTATTACTATGTAATACTGCCACTACTACTACTACCACCACTACTATTACTATGTAATACTACTACACCTACTACCACTACTATTACTATGTAAAACTACTACTACTACTACCACCACTACTATTACTATGTAATACTACTACTACCACCATTACTATTATTATGTAATACTACAACTACTACTACCACTAATATTACTATATAATACTACTACTACTACTACCACTACTATTACCATGTAATACTACTACTACAACTACTATTACTATGTAATACTACTACTACCACCATTACTATTATTATGTAATACTACTACTACTACTACCACTAATATTACTATATAATACTACTACTACTACTACCACTACTATTACTATGTAATACTACTACTACCACTACTATTACTATGTAATACTACTACTACCACCATTACTATTATTATGTAATACTACTACTACTACTACTACCACCACCACCACTACTATTACTATGCAATGCTACTACTACTACCACTACCATTACTATTACAATGTAATACTACTACTGCTACTACTACTACCACTACCACCACCACTACTATTACTATGTAATACTTCTACTACCGCCATCACTATTACTATGTAATACTACTACTACTACCACCACTATTACTATGTAATACTATTACTACTACTACTACCACCACTATTACTATGTAATACTACTTTTACTACCATCACTACTATTACTATGTAATACTACTACTACTACCACTACTATTACTATGTAATACTACTACTACCACCATCACTACTATTACTATGTAATACTACTACTGCTACTACTACTACCACTACAACCACCACTACTATTACTATGTAATACTACTACTACCACCATCACTACTATTACTATGTAATACTACTACAACTACCACTATTATTACTACGTAATGCTATTACTACTACTACTACTACCACCACTACTATTACTATGTAATACTTCTACTACTACCACTACCATTACTATTACTATGTAATACTACTACTACCACCACTACTATTACTATGTAATACTTCTACTACTACTACCACTACTATTACTATTACTATATAATACTACTACTACCACTACCACTAATATTACTATGTACTACTACTACTACTACCACCACTACTATTACTATGTAATACTTCTACTACTACTACCACCACTACTATTACTATGTAATACTACTACTACTACCGCTACCACTATTATTACTATGTAATACTACTACTACTACTACTACCACCACTACTATTACTATGTAATACTACCACTACTACCACCACAACTATTACTATGTAATACTACTACTACTACTACCACTACCACTACTATTACTATGTATTACTACTATTACTACTATTACCACCACTATTATTACTATGAAATACTTCTACTACTACCACTATAACTACTATTACTATGTAATACTACTACTACTACTACCACTACTATTACTATGTAATACTACTACTACTACTACTACAACTACCACCACTGCTATTACTATGTAATACTACTACTACTATTACTATGTAATACTACTTCTAGTACTATTATTACTATGTAATACTACTACTACTACCACCACTACTATTACTATGTGATACTACTGCTACTACTATTACTATGTAATACTACTACTACTACTACAACTACCACCACTACTATTACTATGTAATACTACTACTACCATTACTATGTAATACTACTTCTAGTACTACTATTACTATGTAATACTACTACTACCACCACCACTACTATTACTATGTAATACTACTACTACTATTACTATGTAATACTACTACTACTACTACTACTACTACTACCAGCACCACTACTATTACTATGTAATACTACTACTACTATTACTATGTAATACTACTACTACTACTACCACCACTACCACTGCTTTTACAATGTAATACTTCTACTACTACCACCACTACTATTACTATGAAATACTTTTACTACTACCACTACCACTACTATTACTATGTAATACTTCTACTACTACCACCACTTATCTTACTATGTAATACTACTACTACTACTACCACTACCACTACTATTACTATGTAGTACTACTACTACTACCACCACTACTATTACTATGTAATACTACTACTACTACCACTACTATTACTATGTGATACTACTACTACTACCACCACTACTATTACTATGTAATACTTCTACTACTACCACTACTACTACTACCACTACTACTACTACTACCACTACTATTACTATGTAATATTCTACTACTACCACCACTACTATTACTATGTAATACTACTACTACTACCACTAGTATTACTATGTAATACTACTACTACTACCACTACTACTACTATTACTATGTAATACTTGTACTACCACCACTACTATTACTATGTAATACTACTACTACTACCACCACCACTACTATTACTATGTAATACTTCTACTACTACCACCACTACTATTACTATGTAATATTACTACTACTACCACGACAACTATTACTATGTACTACTACTACTACCACCACAACAATTACTATGTAATACTACTACTACCACCACAACTATTACTATGTAATACTACTACTACCACCACAACTATTACTATGTAATACTATTACTACTACTACCACGACAACTATTACTATGTAATACTACTAGCGCTGGTACTAATCAACTTCCACTAATTACCCCACTACCAAACCCCACTAACTCACTCACACATTAAACTAATCCACACACACTAGCACACACATTCACCCACACATACACCCACACATACACCCACACATGCACTTCCATATACACCCATACTAACCCAAACATATACCCACCCACACGTATACCCACACACTTACCACACTATCCCACACATACACTCACACTAACCCAAACATATACCTACATTTACATTCACATTAACCCACACATACACACATAGACCCACACATACACCCATCCATGCACTTACACTTACACCCACACTAACCCACACATACATCCACACACGTACCACACTAACCGACACATACACCCACACTAACCCATACATGTACCCACACATACACCCACACTTTACACCTACACTACCCACACATACACTCACTCAAGTACAAACTAACCCACACATACACCCACACTAGCCTAAACATATACCCACCCGCACACATATACCCACCCACACATACACGCATACACCCACACATACACCCACACATACCCCCACACTAACCCACATAAACACCCACACATACACCCACACATACACCCACACTAACCCACACATACACCCACACTAACCCACACATTTGTCATGTTCCAGTAAAAATATCTGGCTGCCGAACATCGTGGACACCGACGACAAGGTGAACGATGACGTCATCAGCAACTACGACAATGATAGCGATAGATACCACCGCGTTGAGATCCACCACAACGCCACACCATCAGCCTACGCCATCCTTAGCCTGCACACCACCAACCTGTACCAAGACACCAACCATGAAGTGTAGAGCCTTGCTGCAGTTAGACGACGTCAGCAGAGATTGGCAAGAAGTTGTCCATGAGCAGATGGCGAGACAAGATTTCCAGTGGTGCCCAATTCTGACGGGTCACTTTCTCACAAGTTGATGTACAAGGCTCAGTGCTTAGCGATGTATCGTTTAATACCGACATTTTCACACTCTATTCGGAGTGATGTGTTGTTAACGGTTAACATTTTCACACTCTATTCGGAGTGATGTGTTGTTAACGGTTAACATTTTCACACTCTATTCGGAGTGATGTGTTGTTAACGGTTAACATTTTCACACTCTATTCGGAGTGATGTATTGTTAACGGTTAACATTTCCACACTCTATTCGGAGTGATGTGTTGTTAACGGTTAACATTTTCACACTCTATTCGGAGTGATGTATTGTTAACGGTTAACATTTTCACACTCTATTCGGAGTGATGTATTGTTAACGGTTAACATTTTCACACTCTATTCGGAGTGATGTATTGTTAACAGTTAACATTTTCACACTCTATTCGGAGTGATTTATTGTTAACAGTTAACATTTTCACACTCTATTCGGAGTGATTTATTGTTAACGGTTAACATTTTCACACTCTATTCGGAGTGATGCATTGTTAACGTTTGCCATTGTTATGCTGTATTCAAATTGATACATTGTTAACATTTGCTATTTGCCCACTATATTCTCAGACAGACACTATTTATTATTAACAGCAATCCAACCATTCTTTGATTGACCTAATGTTAACGGTTTACATTCTTCCACTCTCTTCCTAGTAACATATTGTTAACATCTACCCTGACACTTGTTTAGTCCTGGCAAAGGCTGGCTGACCCTGGGTCCCAGGTGTCTATGACAATATTTGATGTTGGTGTATGCAGCTCCGTGTGGTTGTTTACTTGATGTAAATATAAGGTTTGTGCCATCATTTCAACTGAGTTGTTGTAAATGAGGTCGTGTGTGTTCAACATAATGATGTCCTTAACGCTAGTGCTAGGGGGCGCTAGAGATACTGGGGGCCTGTCTCAGGATGTGCTGGCCATTTAGATTGATCTACTGTCACACGTTACTGTTCTTTCATATTCTTATCATCATCATCATCATCATGTGTTATACCGGTTGGCGTAGGCGATCATGTCCTTCCACAATCTTCTATCCGCAGTTCATCGTACCAACTCTGTCATTGAGTTTTCCACGCCATGACACCAAGCTATGCAGTAACTTCTTTCTTTGTTGTCCACGATCTCTTTTGCCCTGTATTTTGCCAGTTGTAATCAAGTATTCCAACTTTCCTCTTCTCATGATGAGCCCAAAAAATGTTGATTGTTTCTTTCTGATGTTTTTTAGAAGCTCCTTTTTTGTTTTGGCCTCTTTGAGAATTTCCTCATTGGTCTTTTTAGCTGTCCAGGGAACTTTCAACATTCTTCTGAGAAATCCCATCTCTATGACCATCTTTACTGTCCATGATTCGCTTCCATAGGTCAGAATTGGCGCTATATGCTTCGATGAACTCTCTTTCTCACTTCTATTGACATAGATTTGTTGCATAAGACGTTTTTCATTTTCTGAAATGTTATTTTGGCCTGAGCTATTCTGCTTTTTATTTCTGTGGTGCATCTCCCATCTGATGTTATTATTGTGCCCAAGTATTTGAAACGTTGCACTTGTTTCAGATTTGTCTCGTTTATTTTTATTCTGCATGGTGGTGATGATTGTTTCTTCGATATAACCATTACTTCTGTTTTCTTACTATTCAGACTGAGACCTTTACTGTTGTTTTCTTTTACTATTATGTCTATCATTTCTTGTAGTTCATTCTCTGTCTCTGTTATTAAGACTGTGTCATCCACATATCACAAATTTCACTCTTTTCTGAGTTATATATTGTTAATATTTGCTGTTGTCCAAGTCTATTCTGCTGGATATATTGTTAACAGTGGTAAAGTTGTCCAACTCTATTCTGCTGGATATATTGTTAACAGTGGTAAAGTTGTCCAACTCTATTCTGCTGGATATATTGTTAACAGTGGTAAAGTTGTCCAACTCTATTCTGCTGGATATATTGTTAACAGTGGTAAAGTTGTCCAACTCTATTCTGCTGGATATATTGTTAACAGTGGTAAAGTTGTCCAACTCTATTCTGCTGGATATATTGTTAACAGTGGTAAAGTTGTCCAACTCTATTCTGCTGACATCTGATGTAGAGTAAGTTACAACATGACCCAGCATCAGAGGTCAAAGATGACTTTAGAAATAAATAAAAGTAACACCACAGCGTGCTGTGGTGGGAAAGTCCAATCTACAACCTCAGTGACGAGGATTGTACCTCTTATCGCTGTTATTACTTATTCTCGACTATCCGAGTTAGGTACCCATTTATGCTTCAACTGGGTCGGCTGAAGAGTGTCAGCTTGAGCTGCCACGTCACGCTACTACTAAGACAGAGCTTTAACTATTTTAGTTTTCTCTCCAAATTTTTTTACTTTTCTTCTCTAACCAACATTTCTTTTCTATAAATTATTGACTATCTTATCTAACCAACATTTCTTTTCTACAAATTATTGACTATCTTATCTAACCAACATTTCTTTTCTACAAATTATTGTCTATCTTATCTAACCAACATTTCTTTTCTACAAATTATTGACTATCTTCTCTAACCAACATTTCTTTTCTACAAATTATTGACTATCTTATCTAACCAACATTTTTTTTCTACAAATTATTGACTATCTTATCTAACCAACATTTCTTTTCTACAAATTATTGACTATCTTATCTAACCAACATTTCTTTTCTACAAATTATTGACTATCTTATCTAACCAACATTTCTTTTCTACAAATTATTCACTATCTTATCTAACCAACATTTCTTTTCTACAAAATATGGACTAGTTTCCCAGAGAGACGTTTACCACCACCGATTGATCATGTATATTTATATGATGTCTTGAAATAAATGCTATCATACAAGTACGTTTGACTATATGTGTGTGTTGACCTCACTCTGCGTATGTTTAACATCCATTGATATATGGACGCTATGGTTGGATCGCTCAGGCACACACATGAGAGCTCATGAGCCACTCACTTTATTGTCTTTTATTTGGTTTCCCAAATTTCTCCATACACTGACCCCTGTATCTAGTGATCATTTAACCACATTCTGACCCTACTATCTAGTGATGATCTAACCACATTATAACCCCTCTACCTAGTGATGATCTAACCACATTCTGACCCCTCTATCTAGTGATGATCTAACCACATTCTGACCCCACTATCTAGTGATCATCTAAGCACACTCTAACCCAGCTATCTAGTGATCATCTAAGCACACTCTAACCCCACTATCTAGTGATCATCTAAGCACACTCTAACCCCGCTATCTAGTGATCATCTAAGCACACTCTAACCCCACTATCTAGTGATCATCTAAGCACACTCAAACCCCGTTATCTAGTGATCATCTAAGCACACTCTAACCCCGCTATCTAGTGATCATCTAAGCACACTCTAACCCCACTATCTAGTGATCATCTAAGCACACTCTAACCCCACTATCTAGTGATCATCTAAGCACACTCTAACCCCACTATCTAGTGATCATCTAAGCACACTCTAACCCCACTATCTAGTGATCATCTAAGCACACTCTAACCCCACTATCTAGTGATCATCTAAGCATACTCTAACCCCACTATCTAGTGATCATCTAAGCACACTCGAACCCCACTATCTAGTGATCATCTAAGCACACTCTAACCCCACTATCTAGTGATCATCTAAGCACACTCTGACCCCACTATCTAGTGATCATCTAAGCACACTCTAACCCCACTACCTAGTGATCATCTAAGCACACTCTAACCCCACTATCTAGTGATCATCTAAGCACACTCAAACCCCACTATCTAGTGATCATCTAACCACACTCTGACGCCACTATCTAGTGATCATCTAAGCATACTCTAACCCCACTATCTAGTGATCATCTAAGCACACTCTAACCTCACTATCTAGTGATCATCTAACCACACTCTGACGCCACTATCTAGTGATCATCTAAGCACACTCTAACCCCACTATCTAGTGATCATCTAAGCACACTCTGACGCCACTATCTAGTGATCATCTAAGCACACTCTAACCCCACTACCTAGTGATCATCTAAGCACACTCTAACCCCACTATCTAGTGATCATCTAAGCACACTCTAACCCCACTATCTAGTGATCATCTAAGCACACTCTAACCCCACTATCTATTGATCATCTAACCACACTCTGACGCCACTATCTAGTGATCATCTAACCACACTCTGACGCCACTATCTAGTGATCATCTAAGCACACTCTAACCCTACTATCTAGTGATCATCTAACCACACTCTGACGCCACTATCTAGTGATCATCTAACCACACTCTGACGCCACTATCTAGTGATCATCTAAGCATACTCTAACCCCACTATCTAGTGATCATCTAACCAAACACTGAACCCACTCTCTAGTGAGCATCTAACCAAACACTGACCCCTCTTTCTGTTGTTGATGTACAACAAATTCTGAAGCAAGTTCTGGCCCCACGACACGATTCTGAAGGACAAGGTCGTTAATTCTGTTCAAGAGTCGCGGTCACAGTTGCGACTAAATCACACAGCTGAGGATGATCTTCTTCCTCTGCGACAACGAGTGTATGCACCACTGCCATGACGTCAAGTCATGTTCTATCAATAAGTGTTCGAAGACTCCTGTCTAGTGTTGCCTCAAGTATCGTATCTCACAAGCAGGGCACCATTCCTTGCCTTCACAGAGCATTAACCCTAGTACCTATTTCTGCCAGCGGCTGGGTGGCCCGGGGGGAGTATTATTTTTGTCCAACCACGAGTGCAACTCACAAACAGCTTCCAGCGGGAAGAGAACACAGGTCGTCAGAACGTCGGTTGTTAGTGGGGTGGTTTTAGCATCTAGACTACCGCCGCCCCCATACAACTTATATGTATGTATGCGTGTATGTACGCGTGTATGTATGTATGGTTATGGTTATAGAAGGCCCCGGTATCACTGCAACGGATTTTAAATCCATAATTGCTCAACCGCCCGTGCCAGTGCAATAATCCGAATTAATACCTCATCTCCCCAAAAAAAAAAGGTAGTTGCAGTTCCGGTCCTTGCAGTCTCAGCACACGCCAGAAGATATAATGCGAAACCGCACAGAAAATGAACACAGCCATCTGTTTCCCGTCATACAATATCATCATTCATCAAAAACAATCGAAAAATCGTAACACAATCAATCGGGCCAGTTTGTGATGATACCCTCACTAAATAATGTCGTGTGGACAATCTGGCCAGTCTGTGATGATACCCTCACTAAATAATGTCGTGTGGACAATCTGGCCAGTCTGTGATGATACCCTCACTAAAGAATGTCGTGTGGACAATCTGGCCAGTCTGTGATGATACCCTCACTAAAGAATGTCGTGTGGACAATCTGGCCAGTCTGTGATGATACCCTCACTAAAGAATGTCGTGAGGACAATCTGGCCAGTCTGTGATGATACCCTCACTAAAGAATGTCGTGTGGACAATCTGGCCAGTCTGTGATGATACCCTCACTAAAGAATGTCGTGAGGACAATCTGGCCAGTCTGTGATGATACCCTCACTAAAGAATATCGTGTGGACAATCTGGCCAGTCTGTGATGATACCCTCACTAAAGAATGTCGTGTGTACAGTCTGGTCAGTCTGTAATGCCTCACTAAATAATTTCGTGAGGACAATCTGGCCAGTTTGTGATGATACCATCACTAACGAATGTCGTGAGGACAATCTGGCCAGTCTGTGATAATACCCTCACTAAAGAATGTCGTGAGGACAATCTGGCCAGTCTGTGATAATACCCTCACAAAAGAATGTCGTGAGGACAATCTGGCCAGTCTGTGATAATACCCTCACTAAAGAATGTCGTGAGGACAATCTGGCCAGTCTGTGATGATACCCTCACTAACGAATGTCGTGTGGACAAACTTTCCCAGAGCTTCGTGTCTGAGACAAGACAACTGTCCTGAGTTATCGCGAATATTTCGGGTAAAGTGAAGCAAAAAAATCCTGTCTGGAAACGAATAAATGAGGAGACAATTGATGGAGAAGGGGACATAAATGAGGAGACAATTGATGGAGAAGGGGACATAAATGAGGAGACAATTGATGGAGAAGGGGACATAAATGAAGAGACAATTGATGGAAAAAGCGACAAAATTGAGGAGACAATTGATGGAAAAAGCGACATAAATGAGGAGACAATTGATGGAGGATGGGACATAAATGAGAAGACAATTGATGGTGAAGGGGACATAAATGAGGAGACAATTGATGGAAAAAGCGACAAAATTCAGGAGAGAATTGATGGAAAAAGCGACATAAATGAGGAGACAATTGATGGAAAAAGCGACATAAATGAAGAGACAATTGATGGAAAAAGCGACATAAATGAGAAGACAATTGATGGAAAAAGATACATAAATGAGGAGACAATTGATGGAAAAAGCGACATAAAAGTGGAGACAATTGATGGAAAAAGCGACATAAAAAAGGAGACAAATGTTGGAAAAGGGGACATAAAAAGAGGAGACAATTGATGGAAAAAGCGACATAAATAAAGAAGACAATTGATGGAAAAAGCGACATAAATGATGAGACAATTGATGGAAAAAGCGACATAAATTAGGAGACACATGTAGGAGAAGGCGACATAAATGAAGAGTCAAATATCGGAGAAGGCGACATAAATGAAGAGACAAATGTCGGAGAAGGCGACATAAATGGAGATACAAATATCGGAGAAGGCGACATAAATGAAGAGACAAATGTCGGAGAAGGCGACATAAATGAGGAGACAAATGTCGGTAAGGCGACATAAATGAGGAGACAAATGTAGGAGAAGGCGACATCAATGAAGAGACAAATATTGGAGAAGGCGATATAAATGAGGAGACAACTGTCGGAGAAGGCGACATAAATGACTAAACAAATGTCGGAGAAGGCGACATAAATGAATAAACAAATGTCGGAGAAGGCGACATAAATGAACAGACAAATATCGGAGAAGGCGACATAAATGAGGAGACAAATGTCGGAGAAGGCGACATAAATGAGAAGACAAATGTCGGAGAAGGCGACATAAATGAAGAGACAAATGTCGGAGAAGGCGACATAAATGAGAAGACAAATGTAGGAGAAGGCGACATAAATGAAGAGACAAATGTCGGAGAAGGTGACTTAAATGAGAAGACAAATGTCGGAGAAGGCGACATAAATGAAGAGACAAATGTCGGAGAAGGCGACATAAATGAAGAGACAAATGGAGAAGGTAACTTAAATGAAGAGACAAATGAAGAAGGCGACATAAATGAGGAGACAAATGGAGAAGGTGACTTAAATGAAGAGACAAATGGAGAAGGCGACATAAATGAAGAGACAAATGGAGAAGGTGACTTAAATGAAGAGACAAATGGAGAAGGCGACATAAATGAGGAGACAGCTGTCGGAGAAGGCGACATAAATGAGAAGACAAATGTCGGAGAAGGCGACATAAATGAAGAGACAAATGGAGAAGGTGACATAAATGAGTAGAGAAATGTCGAAGAAGGCGACATAAATGAAGAGACAAATGGAGAAGGTGACTTAAATGAATAGACAAATGTCGGAGAAGGCGACATAAATGAAGAGACAAATGGAGAAGGCGACATAAATGAGGAGACAGCTGTCGTAGAAGGCGACATAAATGAAGAGACAAATGGAGAAGGCGACATAAATGAGAAGACAAATGTCGGAGAAGGCGACATAAATGAGGAGACAGCTGTCGGAGAAGGCGACATAAATGAGAAGACAAATGTCGGAGAAGGCGACATAAATGAGAAGACAAATGTCGGAGAAGGCGACATAAATGAGAAGGCAAATGTCGGAGAAGGCGACATAAATGAAGAGACAAATGTCGGAGAAGGCGACATAAATGAGAAGACAAATGTCGGAGAAGGCGACATAAATGAGAAGGCAAATGTCGGAGAAGGCGACATAAATGAAGAGACAAATGGAGAAGGTGACTTAAATGAGTAGACAAATGTCGAAAAAGGCTACATGAATGAAGAGACAAATGGAGAAGGTGACTTAAATGAGGAGACAAATGTCGGAGAAGGCGACATAAATGAGAAGACAAATGTCGGAGAAGGCGACATAAATGAGAAGACAAATGTCGGAGAAGGAGACATAAATGAGGAGACAAATGTAGGAGAAGGCGTCATAAATGAGGAGACAAATGTCGGAGAAGGCGACATAAATGAGGAGACAAATGTCGGAGAAGGCGACATAATTAAGGAGACAACTGTTGGAGAAGGTGACTTAAATGAGGAGACAAATGTCGGAGAAGGCGACATAAATTAAGAGACAAATGTCGGAGAAGGTGACATAAATGAAGAGACAAATGTCGGAGAAGGCGACATAAATGAGGAGACAAATGTCGCAGAAGGCGGCATAAATGAAGAGACAAATGTCGGAGAAGGCGACATAAATGAGGAGACAAATGTAGGAGAATGTGTCATAAATGAGGAGACAAATGGAGAAGGTGACTTAAATGAGTAGACAAATGTCGAAAAAGACGGCATAAATGAAGAGACAAATGGAGAAGGTGACTTAAATGAGGAGACAAAAGTCGAAGAAGACGACATAAATGAGGAGACAGCTGTCGGAGAAGGCGACATAAATGAGGAGACAGGAACTTGTGTTGGGGGTTGTAATGAGAAACAAGTTGTGAGGTGCCAGAGAATGAGTGATTGAAGAGATTGGAGATATTGAACAGATTGGAGATATTGAACAGATTGGAGATATTGGAGAGATTGGAGATATTGGAAATATTGAACAGATTGGAGATATTGGAGATATTGAAGAGATTGGAGATATTGAACAGATTGGAGATATTGAAGATATTGAAGAGATTGGAGATATTGGACAGATTGGAGATATTGAAGAGATTGGAGATATTAAAGAGATTGGAGATATTGAACAGATTGAAGATATTGAAGAGATTGGAGATATTGAAGAGATTGGAGATATTGAACAGATTGGAGATATTGAACAGATTGGAGATATTGAAGATATTGAAGAGATTGGAGATATTGGACAGACTGGAGATATTGGAGATATTGAAGAGATTGGAGATATTGAACAGATTGGAGATATTGGAGATATTGAAGAGATTGGAGATATTGAACAGATTGGAGATATTGGAGATATTGAAGAGATTGGAGATATTGAACAGATTGGAGATATTGAAGATATTGAAGAGATTGGAGATATTGGACAGATTGGAGATATTGAAGAGATTGGAGATATTGAACAGATTGAAGATATTGAAGAGATTGGAGATATTGAAGAGATTGGAGATATTGAAGATATTGAAGAGATTGGAGATATTGAACAGATTGGAGATATTGGAGAGATTGGAGATATTGAAGAGATTGGAGATATTGAACAGATTGGAGATATTGGAGAGATTGGAGATATTGAACAGATTGGAGATATTGAAGAGATTGGAGATATTGAACAGATTGGAGATATTGGAGAGATTGGAGATATTGAACAGATTGGAGATATTGAACAGATTGGAGATATTGGAGAGATTGGAGATATTGAACAGATTAAAGATATTAAACAGATTGGAGATATTGGAGAGATTGGAGATATTGAACAGATTGGAGATATTGAACATATTGCAGATATTGGAGATATTGAAGAGATATTAGATATTGAAGAAATTGGAGATATTGAAGATATTGGAGAGATTGAAGAGATTGGAAATATTGAACAGATTGCAGATATTGAAGATATTGAAGAGATATTAGATATTGAACAGATTGGAGATATTGGAGATATTGGAGAGATTGAAGAGATTGGAAATATTGAACAGATTGCAGATATTGGAGATATTGAAGAAATTGGAGATATTGAAGAAATTTGAGATATTGGAGAGATTGAAGAGATTGGAGATATTGAAGATATTGGAGATATTGAAGAGATTGGAGATATTGAAGAGATTTGAGATACTGAAGAAATTGGAGATATTGGAGATATTGGAGGTATTGAAGAGATTGGAGATATTGAAGAAATTGGAGATATTGGAGAGATTTGAGATATTGAAGATATTGAAGAGATTGTAGATATTGGAGAGATTTGAGATATTAAAGATATTGAAGATATTGAAGATATTGGAGATATTGAAGAAATTGGAGATATTGGAGAGATTTGAGATATTGAAGATATTGAAGAGATTGGAGATATTGAAGATATTGGAGATATTGGAGAGATTTGAGATATTGAAGATATTGAAGAGATTGGAGATATTGAAGATATTGGAGATAATGAAGAGATTTGAGATATTGAAGAAATTGGAGATATTGAAGAAATTGGAGATATTGAAGATATTGGAGAGATTGAAGATATTGGAGAGATTGAGATATTGAACAGATTTGAGATATTGAAGAAATTGGAGATATTGGAGAGATTTGAGATATTAAAGATATTGAAGATATTGAAGATATTGGAGATATTGGAGAGATTTGAGATATTGAAGATATTGGAGATATTGAAGATATTGGAGATATTGAAGATATTGGAGATATTGGAGAGATTTGAGATATTGAAAAAATTGGAGAGATTGGAGAGATTGGAGATATCGAAGAGATTTGAGATATTGAAGAAATGTGAGATATTGGAGAGATTGGAGATATTGAAGATATTGGAGATATTGAAGAGATTGGAGATATTGAAGAGATTGGAGATATTGGAGAGATTGGAGATATTGAAGAGATTGGAGATATTGAAGAGATTGGAGATATTGGAGAAATTGGAGATATTGAAGCGATTGGAGATATTAAAGAGATTGGAGATTTTTCTTTTACTATTATGTCTATAATTTCTTGTAGTTCATTCTCTGTCTCTGTTATTAAGACTGTGTCATCCACATATCGCAAATTTCACTCTTTTCTGAGTTATATATTGTTAATATTTGCTGTTGTCCAAGTCTATTCTGCTGGATATATTGTTAACAGTGGTAAAGTTGTCCAACTCTATTCTGCTGGATATATTGTTAACAGTGGTAAAGTTGTCCAACTCTATTCTGCTGACATCTGATGTAGAGTAAGTTACAACATGACCCAGCATCAGAGGTCAAAGATGACTTTAGAAATAAATAAAAGTAACACCACAGCGTGCTGTGGTGGGAAAGTCCAATCTACAACCTCAGTGACGAGGATTGTACCTCTTATCGCTGTCATTACTTTTTCTCGACTATCTTAGTTAGGTACCCATTTATGCTTAAACTGGGTCGGCTGGAAAGTGTCACCAAGAGATATATATATGTCGTTCATGTGTTGAGAAGAGACAACAAGAATTCAAAAACAGGCTCTTCTATGGGAAACATCAGGTTAGTGAAAAAGAGGAAGACCTAGAGAGATACTGAAAAGAACACTTATAAGAGTAGCAGTGTTGGCAGGCATAGACTCATTAGATAAGATCGAAAATCTGGCCCAGAATAGAGATGGTTAGTTGCGTTCGCCCGATGACCGAAGTATTCTAGAGTATCGTGGTAGACTAGAATATTCCTCTTCATCATCCGTCCTTACAAGGACGTAGTGGACGTGTCTGCGTTGTGTTGTGGTTTGCAGTATAACTGTTATATTTCGGCCCAACACATCCGACTTCAGCACGACATGTTTGAGTACCAGGTTGTCTACCCTCTTCGATCCCTGCACGCTTGGCCAGACTAGGCAGGTTAGTCTGTTACTGGAGGCACCGCGGAGAGGTGGAGCAGGGTCTGGCTGGTTTTGGTTCACCGATCCTGGCGCAAGCCATCAGTTGTGGGTCGCTGACAACCTCCAGCTCTGGTGCTGAGGTAGATGGCGGAAAGAGAGACAAGCTCTGTGTGACGTCACGAGGCGCGGGCTCAAGATCTTTACGCACCAAGTTGCGGTCCCTGTCAGACGGCGCACCGTGTCTGAACGTTCAGTGTGCGCGTCGGTGACGTCACCATCCTATGTACACGTCGCTAGGGCAACCATGTTAGAACGAGTCGAACCATAAACAAAGAAGAACAAATAACATCAGAATAGAGGACGCTTGAAGCCGGTAAGTGTTGCTGCTGTTCAATGTTGATCTGGTTGATTCTCTCCCGCCAAGCGGAGACTGCGAGGTACGGTTAGTGTTGTTGTTTGTCGATCTGTGTTGAACACCGTGTCATCATTCTCAGTTGGAGCGTGTTCGGTGATGGTTGAGAAGGCCAACAGGAGGATCTGCTGCAGTCAGGTCCTGCGTGCCGCCATCGACGGCAAGTCGAGATATATAGGGTGTTTTTTTAATTGCAGGATTGTTTCCCCTAAATATTGCCGTTCCATTTATGGACGCATCGTTTGTGGAGTACGTGCAACATAGACTGCTATAAAAACAAGTCAAGAGCCACGTCACGCCAAGCAGCGTATAGGGAATATCAATATGGTGTTTGTGACCATCATTTGTACACATCTTCGGCACATGATTGGGTAATGTCGGCAGTACGTCCTTGTCCCTTCACTTTCCCAGAAAAAAATCAAATCAGATTCCCATTTAAGCCTGGGTGAACCCGGAAGCCGTCGATCAGGATCGAACCCGACCCTCTTGTCCTTTATAGTCCAGTTCACTAACCAGTGAGCTATCAAGGCTCATATACTGTTATAGTGTGTCTTATTTCCGGTAAAGTTTCCCCACATTACAGCTCTAGTCACAAACGTTGTTGGAGATATCCACCATGGTTTAGCTGGCAAGTATGGATACGTTTGTTTGTCTTGTCAACCTTTTGCAGTACAGGCTGTGTAATGTTACTAATGTTGACGTTGAGTGAGACCTGAAGTTCATTAATTATGTGGGGATTGTTTTTCTACTTTTCCTTTCAGTGCAGCCCAGAGATAGTAATCCAGGGAAGTAAGATCAGGAGATCGTGGAGGCCCACATTCCACCAAAGATTATGCGACTAGCACAAATGTTTGGTAAGAAGTCTAGTGACTTGACATCAGGTACGCCACCTTGTTGAAACCAAGCTTGTTCCCGCTCACAAAGTTGGGCTGTGAATGTTTCCACGACGTTTATCTCGGACCTTTCATAACTGATAATACCGTTGAAGAAAATTGGACCAATTAAGTGTGTACGCCTCATTGCGCACCACACTCCTACTATCTGATCTTGGAGAGGCACTGGCTTGCAATGTGTAGGGACTTTGATCACTCCAAAGACGATCATTCTGACTGTTCACATACCAGAAAGATGCTTCGTCTGTGAAGTGACATCAACGATTTCCTCCCCTTCTTGAGCAAGAACATTTTCAAACCACATGCAACAGTTCACTCTGCCCTGATAACCCAGTTCTTTCAGATGAGGCACAAGAAAAAAAACTTGTGTGGATGTAACTTCAATTTCTTCTTCACGATTTTGTGGACAGTAGTGCTTGACTTGTCTACTTGTTGGGCCACCTTCCTTATTGATTGACCTGGACTCATTAGTTAGTCCTGGATGATGATGGATGTTTCTTCAGTAACCGAAGGTCTAGCATGTCAGCGCACATCATGGACACTGCCAGTGACATTTGTTTATTAAATTGCTAACAGCACGAGGATGAGGCATTGGAGTTCCAGGAAATGTCGTTATAGATGTGTGAGCAACCACATTCGTATATCTACCACCGATAAGAAACACATGCCCCACAATAAATACACTTTTTCCAATGGTGAATACCATTATAATCCACAACAACCGCAAAATCTGCATACAACAGTGATGATCTGAGCTGAAGTTAAAATGGACCTGGAACCATGACGTAATAGAAAATTGTTAATGACGGTGCTCAAATACTTGATTTCATAAAGTGTACAGACGGAAACAAAAAACACCCCGGTATAAGGATGGCTGGCTTGACATATACCGTCCATGGGTGTCGTCTCATTCCCTTAGCAGGAGTAACTCCAGCAGCATCGACTACAATGATCTACCGTCAACATCAGAGTTCATAAAACTGCAGCGTGCGTGTGACGTCTTTAGCGTGTCCTTACATATTACCTAGAACTTTGTTAACCTCACACGGAAGATGTACAAAAGAGGTGAGATGCAGAATGGCTCAGGCAAAAGCAGCTTTACAAAAAATGAGCAAGATACTATGCAATCCATTTTGACAATAGAAACAAGAAAAAGAGTTCTTAAATGTTATGTAGAGCCAGTCTTAACATGTGGATGCGAATCATGGACAATAGGACAACAGACAAGAAAATCACTGGAGTCTGTAGAAATGTGGTTTTACAGAAGAATGTTGAGAGTACCATGAAAAGCTAATAAGAGTAATGAAGATGTTCTGAGAGAGGTGAAAGCAAAAAGAGAGCTAATTTCTAATATTAGGAAGAAACAATCATCATTTTTTGGCCATGTAATGAGAAGAGAACAACTGGAATATATTGTAACAGCTGGAAAAAATGAGGGACGAAGAGATAGAGGGAAGCAAAGAGAAAAAAAAAGCAGACAGCTTAAGAGAATGGCTTGGCAGAAGGTCAACAACAGAAATGATAAATCGCTGCCGAGATCGAAAGTTATGGAGAGACATGATCACCTACGCCAGCAGGCCCGGTACTTGATGATGATGATGATACATATCACCACTGTATGCAATTTTCTATCCCAATACAGGTCCCCGCTCCATGCTATCTTCTATCCCCTTACAGATCACCGGCAAAGTGATTAACTCTCAAAACCATATGTAGTTCCCCGTGCTCCCACTGCTAGCCTCCTAGACCCTCTATAATGCCCTTTGTTCCCACTTCTAGCCTCCTAGACCCTCTATAGTACCCTTTGTTCCCACTGCTAGCCTCCTAGACACTCTGCCCTTTGTTCCCACTTCTAGCCTCCTAGACCCTCTATAGTGCCCTTTGTTCCCACTTCTAGCCTCCTAGACCCTCTATAATGCCCTTTGTTCCCACTTCTAGCCTCCTAGACCCTCTATAGTACCCTTTGTTCCCACTTCTAGCCTCCTAGACACTCTATAGTGCTCTTTGTTCCCACTTCTAGCCTCCTAGACCCTCTATAGTGCTCTTTGTTCCCACTTCTAGCCTCCTAGACTCTCTATAGTGCCCTTTGTTCCCACTGCTAGCCTCCTAGACCCTCTATAGTGCTCTTTGTTCCCACTTCTAGCCTCCTAGACTCTCTATAGTGCCCTTTGTTCCCACTGCTAGCCTCCTAGACTCTCTATAGTACCCTTTGTTCCCACTTCTAGCCTCCTAGACACTCTATAGTGCTCTTTGTTCCCACTTCTAGCCTCCTAGACCCTCTATAGTGCTCTTTGTTCCCACTTCTAGCCTCCTAGACCCTCTATAGTGCTCTTTGTTCCCACTGCTAGCCTCCTAGACACTCTGCCCTTTGTTCCCACTTCTAGCCTCCTAGACCCTCTATAATGCCCTTTGTTCCCACTGCTAGCCTCCTAGACCCTCTATAATGCCCTTTGTTCCCACTTCTAGCCTCCTAGACCCTCTATAGTGCCCTTTGTTCCCACTGCTAGCCTCCTAGACCCTCTATAATGCCCTTTGTTCCCACTTCTAGCCTCCTAGACCCTCTGCTCTTTGTTCCCACTGCTAGCCTCCTAGACCCTCTATAGTGCCCTTTGTTCCCACTTCTAGCCTCCTAGACCCTCTGCTCTTTGTTCCCACTGCTAGCCTCCTAGACCCTCTATAGTACCCTTTGTTCCCACTGCTAGCCTCCTAGACACTCTGCTCTTTGTTCCCACTGCTAGCCTCCTAGACCCTCTATAGTGCCCTTTGTTCCCACTTCTAGCTTTCTAGACCCTCTACAGTGCTCTTTGTTCCCACTTCTAGCCTCCTAGACCCTCTATAGTGCTCTTTGTTCCCACTTCTAGCTTTCTAGACCCTCTACAGTGCCCTTTGTTCCCACTTCTAGCCTCCTAGACCCTCTATAGTGCCCTTTGTTCCCACTTCTAGCTTTCTAGACCCTCTATAGTGCTCTTTGTTCCCACTTCTAGCTTTCTAGACCCTCTACAGTGCTCTTTGTTCCCACTTCTAGCTTTCTAGACCCTCTACAGTGCCCTTTGTTCCCACTGCTAGCCCCCCAGACCCTCTATAGTGCCCTTTGTTCCCACTTCTAGCCTCCTAGACCCTCTATAATGCCCTTTGTTCCCACTTCTAGCCTCCTAGACCCTCTATAGTGCCCTTTGTTCCCACTTCTAGCCTCCTAGACCCTCTATAGTGCCTTTTGTTCCCACTTCTAGCCTCCTAGACTCTCTATAGTGCTCTTTGTTCCCACTTCTAGCCTCCTAGACCCTCTATAATGCCCTTTGTTCCCACTGCTAGCCTCCTAGACCCTCTATAGTGCCCTTTGTTCCCACTTCTAGCCTCCTAGACCCTCTATAGTACCCTTTGTTCCGACTGCTAGCCTCCTAGACCCTCTATAGTGCTCTTTGTTCCCACTTCTAGCCCCTAGACCCTCTATAGTGCCCTTTGTTCCCACTTCTAGCCCCCCAGACCCTCTATAGTGCTCTTTGTTCCCACTGCTAGCCTCCTAGACCCTCTATAGTGCTCTTTGTTCCCACTTCTAGCCCTCTAGACCCTCTATAGTGCCCTTTGTTCCCACTTCTA